>BPLR01013222.1:0-32256 GCA_021605095.1 Caerostris extrusa | reverse complement strand
TTTACAAAGCCAGTCATTTACCTAATTGCAAAAGGAAAATTTTTAAGATTATTTCATTTTTAAGGTAAAGGGAAATATCTAATATATGAAAAAGTTATTGAAAAATGGATGTTAAATTTCTAAAACTTAGTTATGTTTCTTAGTGAATATCTTATATTAAAATGAGAGGCATTTTTTTGTTCTAATTCAGCTGGCAAACACTTAGACAATTGTCTTGGATGCTTGACAAGCGCTGCACCGACGCTACTCACTCAGGGAAGCTTGAGAGATAAGCTACGGACGCGAAGTAACAGCACTCCCACACAACGCTCATGTTAGACCGGTACCTATAGTTTAAAGAGGATTCCGAATCACCAAATTTATCTCCATGGCAACTTTTGGGACTCAAACCCCGAATGCTTATCGAGCCATTCATTCAGCCTATTAAAAAATTAAAATGTAATACTAAAAAAAATAAATTAAATTAAAATTGTGCGAAAAAATTATATAAAAATACTTTTGTTTTTATTTTTGCTGCAAGCTGTTTTCAGCCGTTTAATACTTCCATCATAACGATTAGAGATTCTACTAAATCAAAATCAATAGTCTTCACAAAGGGAATATTATAGTTAAATCCACTATATTACCTTTATAAGCAGTTTGGTTGACTGTATAGTTTGACACTCACAAAATCGATTTATTCCATATAGATGTAAAATTTCAATGACTATCCGACTGTGATGTTAATCATGAATGAAAATTTAATCTACGAATGGGATTGTACTTAATTCATGAATAAATATCTGACATTTGGGATGCATTAAATGACATGTAATTATATTAATTATTCATTATTCCTACAAACAAGCAGTTACATTAGATTTACTGGATTTTAAGTTATAAAGGTGTATAATATTGATGACTTTTGTTAGTTGTAAAGAGAATGATTTAACCGGAGATAAATATTTGTCTTGCGTAGTAGAAAATTTTATCTATGTATTGATTTCATTTCTACTACTCCAGAAGCATATGAGCACAATTTTTTGTTGAATTTCATAATTTTCAACAATAAAGTTATATTCACATTGTTGAAATTCTGTGATTTTATAAATAAATCTCTTCTCACTCTCTCTCTGTATATATATATATAGAGGAGATAGAGATAGAAAATATATGTTTGAAAATATATGTAAATATATGTTTGATATATATGTAATATATATATATATATATATATATATGTATTATATATATATATATATATATAATATATATATATATGTGTATCTGTGTATCTATCTATCTATGAGAAGAGTTTTGGCATTTCATTCCCGGAGAAAGAATACTATTATTTGACAAGTATGTAATATCAATCCATCATTCAATTTGTCAGACGGGTAGTTATATTACATGTAGGTATATAGGGGTATTATATTACGTAATTAGTATTTGCACTAATGAGAACAACCTGCCACTCAAATCTGATAGCAGATATTTGATGTCACGTATAATGAGACTCAGGAAATTAGCGAATGTCTATGCGACGTGCATAGATCGAAAAAAACATATTGAATATGAACTATACCATGAGTTGTTCCATCGTGATTAGTGATAGACCACGCTCTGAGAAACGCTCACTCCACTGAGAAGTGGGACGCTGCCATCCCCTTTATGTATTATGCTATAAAGAGATTTTTTGGTGTGAAGAAGGGAGAGAGTTCTGCGACGAGCCGACCAGAAGTGTTGTTTTCTTTTTTTTTCTGTGAATTGACTGAATAGGTGGGAGTACTGCTTGTTTCCAAAGTTAACCCCTTATGGTCTCATGCTTGTAGATCTGCGATGATACCCAAGCTGCAGACTCGAGGACCCTGAAAATCACCGACCTATAGTAAGCTATACTTGTGATTTAATCGTGCAATTGTGATCAAATTTCATTTTAAATTTTAATTTCTTTATATATAAAAGCTTGTAAATAAATATAAAAATGTTTATGAACCTGAAAGTGACCTTTTTGTTGAACCCGTTATAGATCTAATATAGGCTGAGACGTTACAATGTATATGCATGACACTATATAATACTATATAAACCTTAAAAACATCGTCGTATTTATTTTGAAAATTAAAGAACACTTTGCATTAAGCATTAAATCTGTTTGATCATAGAAACCAATTTTCATTAAGTAACTTAATTCTTCTTACGAAAAAATACGATTAACTAATCATATCAAAAAATTAAATAAGGACTACAAAATGATAAATGATGCGTAACTAATAAATGAAATAACAACATCGAGGAAATAGGTAAAATCTGGATTTTTTTATTTAATTTGAATTTGTAATATTTATTTATCTGAGTCTACTCAATATTTATTTTTATAATTAATGATATATACAGTATAGATATATTTATATTATAAATATTGTTTGACCATATTTATTAAATCATTAGAATGGTTAGGTTAGTTTGTGAATGTAATATATCACTGAAGTGAATATTTTTTAATGTCTACTTTAAAATTTAAAATGCCTATCAAAAAAATTTTTTAATTCAAAATCAAAAATATCAATATCATACATAACTTGTTTATAAAAGAAGCTACATATTAGGAAAGTCAGTGGGCATCTAATTTGATCACAATTGAAAGACATTTGAGACAATCAAAAGTATTGGACTTCCCAGGCTACTAATTTATTAGGCTAATATCTTGATGATCCGAAAACTTCATTCAGCTTGAAGCTTCAAACTGAGGTTCCTCAATCAGAAGCCAAGGGTGTTTCAGGTGATGAAATGGTATTTAGATACCATTATGATAATGTAACACATTTTAATATCGTGTTTATATGTTTTATGTTTTGAGTCCAAAATAACATTTTAGAATTTCAAAACATAAAAATATATACTTTGGTTTATAATAGAAACCTGTAATACTACAGGGACGGCCATAAAAAAACTTTCCTCATTGGAAGATCTGTAACTAAAACTAATGAACAAAAATGAAACCGAATTTTATTTACAGACTGCTGAAGACATAGGCGGTTGATTTGCAGGAAAAAAATGTCGCCAGTAGGAGAGATTTTGGTGCTGCTGTCACAATTTAAAGTTGTCACTCCCTAGGTAGATTTTTCAAATTTACTAGTGCATACGTGACATCAGGTCTATTACTTACATCATTACTGGTGAGAATTATCAGCAAATTCTAAAGACTTTTGCCATTCCTGAATCTCAGCAAAGACAGTGCTTGGGCACGACAATATTTGTGCAATATGGAGAACTTCTACATATTTTTTCGTGCAGTACAGAACCTTTACTGCTGTATTTTGGTAATGAAAAAGTTATCAACTAAGGTTTTCCAACAGAATGGCCAATTTGTGTCCCAGACATCACCCCATGCCACTTTTAGATGTGAAGGTACATTAAATCTGTTGTGCATGCTGGTGGCGTTACAAACCTTAGTTCCTTAAAAGAGAAAATAAAACGAACTGTTACAAAAACAACCAAGATAGTGAACGTCATACACTGGTTGCAATATCTTGTATACAGGAAATGCCAGCAAATTTGAAAACCTTGCACTTGTCTCTGGGTACCCTAAGGTTGTTTAATAGAAGATTATTTCCCATGAATTTTATATTGTTGTCATTAAATTATGCATGCGCATTTTTTATTATTCGACATTATAATGAAGTTTGGCATAATTCATTTTCTGCGCATTCAATATATTTATTGACTTTTTTCATTTCTAACAGCTTCAAAATCACATACTTATTAGGAAATTTGAAAAATCGGCCTAGATTGCGAAAATTTCATAATACGTATGTGGCAGCAGCGCCAAAATGTTCCTACCAATGACATTTGAAACTTTTTCATCTCTCTATGTCTACCAAAATAATGATTTGGAATTTATTTTCTTTCTGCTCATTAGTTTCAGCTGTAGATTCCCCTTAAAAGGAAATTTATCATATAGCCACCCTGTACATACTCTATGCGCTAGTAGCGATTTCTTATTATAGCATGCATTTTAAAATCAATAACCAAAAATTGTTTGTGGTTGGCTTCACTATGTTGTAAACAATAGCACGGCATGCGATATAATTTAATCTAAATATGCTAGATAATATAGAACAATGTTGTCAGTAATTGTTGCTTAAATAACTATTTCTTAAACAATAAATTTAAGTAGACAACAATAGAATATACACAAACTCTCCATTACATCTGTTTAGCTACTGATAGCAAAACGCAGTATAATATGCTAAGATAATGAACTATTGTTATCAGGGTACGTATTGGAATCATAAATATATTCCTGAGACGTGTAAAACACACAAAAATTGCAAACATTATATAGAACTTATTAAAGGTTAATGAATATTACCTGAACAACCCAGAACAGCACTCAATAATTATGTATCAGTAAGTTATTCTTATGAAAAACCAAAAAATACAAGTGATTAAGAATAATAATTAGTTTAATATTCGAAGTGCATAGTAGTTTCATTACGTGAATTAATATCATAAATAATATAAATGCATAAAAAAGTATAAGCACTGTAATGGATGATGAAAACTAAAAAAAAATATATCCACCAACAGGATAAATTCATTAAAAATTATCCATGAACGCAACAAAAAATTATAAAAATGCATCTGCTACATTCTGCTTTATAGAAGAATACATATACATGAAATACATTAAATATTATTTTTCCTTGGCAAATGATTAAATGAACCAAATTAAATGTAAGAAGTGACGCATTCCTATAACATGAAGTACAACTACATATGTTATGAGATGCTCTAGTTCCTAATTTGAGACCTATAAATGTATAGTCTTTTGTTATAGAAGTTTGTAAATATAAATTAGCTGTTATATTAGAGATGAATCGGATGTATAACTTAATAAAACGTTTTAGAATCAAAAATGTTGTTTTCGGGGAAAATAAGCGAAGAAAGAAGGAAGAAGTAAGCTTTATTTTAATTGCTTTACAAAATTATATTACAATTATTTATTAAAGCAGTTATTTATATTAAACATTATAAATGATTCAATAAAAAGAGCTAAAATTAATAAAACAAATTACTATACAATATTGTTTATCCCACACAGTAAAAAAAAATCATAAGTACAATCCAGTTTCTCCAGCAGTTTTCGCATCTCTTCAGGATAGATTGCAAAATGGCCTGGGAGGTGTTTGGAAATTCCTAGTAATTAAATAATAACTTAATAACGTGCGGATTTCAACTTCTTGTTCAAGTAATTCTTGATCTATTTCTTTGTGAAAATCCTTACATCCTGTAAGCTGCATTTAATCAAGTTCAGATATAATAACTTTATATGAATTAATAATTTCATGAATTTCGATATTTATGTCAATCTCAAATAATTATCCACTGATAAAAATACTTTTGTCCGTGCCTTATTTTGAATTTTTACAATTAGTAGATCACCAGATCATAATATGTTTACTGTTTTTAAGTCTCCATCAATGACATTCAAACCCTTGGGGATATTAAATATATATTTACTATGTCTTCTCTCTGGAGAGGAAAAACCAGGAACAAGCAAGATATTGAAAAACAATCACCATTCTTATCATTTAAATCCACTAATAGATTACAAAGGAGAATAACAGTAAGTATTAATGAATGTAATAAAATGGAATTTCAGTCTTTGCTATGGTAAATTTTGTAGGTAGGAAAATGCATTAAACTAATAGCAAATTCGCGTTTCATATTGCACCGCAGCCCTGCCATGCAGCCCAATGCGGGAAAGCAAACTAAGATCTATACAATTAGAGTCGCTCCCTGGAATGAATACCATCCTTGAGATTACCAGCAAGTGAACCCATAGTATGTATCAAAAACAATTCCAGACTTCAAATTTCTGATAGCTGCCCCACGATTGATACACCCGAAATCGGAGTCAAACAAACTGGCTACCAAATGCGGAACCCTAAGATATATGTTGCCCACATAACTTTAATAATGTCTGGAAACAATCATTATAATCTCCTTTTTTCCATGGCCAAACTTCGCAACGCTTGGCAAACAAGTGGGTCTGAAAAAATTATATTGTTAGTTAAAATCGAATCAAAACGGTTAATCAATAACATATAAATATTACAAATATAAGATTTAAGTACATGAAAAACAAAATAATCCTGCAATAGGTACAACTCCTGAAGAAACACATATAATCATAATTAAAACGTTTATTCATACAGATAACAAGAACAAAGGAATTCCAAAAACCCGTTAAGATAATGTATCATAACAAGGTATTACGGAAACGACACGGATTGGGCGTGATATTCGTTCATATCAAAAGAGGTGTTCCTAAAGCCTAAATATTTCTTGAAATATGCTATAACAACTTATTTTTTTGAAAAAAAAAAATAAGATAATATTTTTGCAATGCATTATTACACGAACAATTAACTCATAGTACATTAAACACTTTAAAATATTATGACAAGTTTTATTATCATCATCGGCACGGCAGCCACATGGTAGATCAAGACCATCTGTCGGCTGGCTGATTTCGTGACAGAAGATGTTTTCTTTTTACAGGTTATTGTTATCAGTACGCCAAACAGTCATTAGACAGGAATCGACCCTCCGAAAGTGGATTTCGAACAGCTACAAACATTCATGGAACAGCAAGAACTCGAACATGAAACCTGTGGCTCCGAGCGCTAGTCACTCGGTCATCAGGCCTCTATGACAGGTTTAATTAAATTAAATTAACATATTTATTTTAATTAAAATTTATTTTTATACAAAAAAAAAAAAAAATTCTTAAATTCTGCAAATGAACAAAACTTGGTAAGATTTAATTTTCTTGGTAAGATTTTTTTTTTTTTTTTTTACATAAAAAATAAATAAAAAATCTAACTCATAGAATTATAAAACTATGTTTTCTAAAAAATTAATAAAAGGCAAATAATAATAATAATAAATTCAAAAACTACAGAATTGAAAGAAATATACCTTGGAGGATTATATATAATTTGAAATTCCACAATACCTAACTCAACAAAGTCATAAATAACTTTAATAATATCTCATTATAAAAATATATTTAGAACTTTTTTTTTTTTTTTTTAGGCGTTATTTCATTGAACAATAATGAGTAAATAAACTGAAAGAACAATTCTTTCTCAGTGACTTCATTAATACACTTCCTGAGTACGACTTTCTTAAGACGTAATAGAAAGCACATTCTCAATATATGTGTTCGAACCCGAAACCCGTGATACACGCCACAGCCTTAGCCACTCGGCCATTCACCCTCCTAAATAATCTTATATTATCAATATCTTTTATTTAAACCTTTAATCTTCATTAAATAATTACTTTGTGATAGAAGTAATATGACGAGACAGAAAATGAAATAATAATAAAAAGCTTTTTCTCTATGAAAAATATTAATGAAGCTTTCAATGAGTTCTGACAATGTTTTTTATGTTTTTCAGCTAAACTGTTTCTGACGTATAAAAATGTAAATGCATTACTTTTAATCTCTTCATAATTTAGGAATGACTTGTATGTTTATTAAGCTAATTATTATTTGTAATATTTTTAATTATTTAATATGCATGATTTTTTTTTAATTAAATTATTTTAAAATTTTGCTTAAATTATTTAAATAATGTTATATTTTATATTGATTATCCGTTTAGAAAAAGTCGATATTTTTTTTTAATTAATTTTAATATAAAAATACGATCAAAAACATCATAGTTGTTTTATTCTTGGTTTTTCAAAACGTGTATTACCTAAAATAATTACATTTTTCCGAATTGATCTTAAAAAAATTAAATGCACATACAAATACATAATATATTTTTAATTAAAAATAAATAAAAAAAAATTAATTTCTTCTAATTATTTCCTGCTTTTGAAATTTTTTCAGCTAATGAATTAATCTAAATAAAAGTTAAAAACTAATGAATTAAAGCTAATAAATTTGAAAGAGAAAAACAGAAAAGCGAGGGTATTTCTTTTTTATTTTTGTGGTTAAATTAATTTAATATAATTGTACTTCTTTTCTTTTGGTTTTCTAAAATTTTAATTAATATATTTTGCTGCTGTAATCAATTTCTTTACACTAGTACGTGCATTTTGTTCTTGTTGACTTTTATTGAAAGTAAGTTACAGTAATTCTGTTTTAGACATTTTGAGCACATTGTTTCTATGAATTAGGATGATAATAAATTTTATGTATTTTCTTTAGGATTTTGATGTGTTTTCCTTAGGTTTCTTACGTAATAAATATATCTATTTTTATTTTTATATTAATTATAAAACTTCTTTTTTTCTAATTTGGAGATCTTAACTAGTAGGAAATGTATTTGCTGCAAGATCTATTAGCATGATTAGTTAACTTCTTATGAAAAAAAGAGAGTTGTGTTGTTACTTAATTGACAGCAACTGCAGGACTAATCCATAAAACTATAAATTCATGAAAAGAACAAGCAACTACTTTTGCGGTCATATAATAAAAATATGATAGAGAAATAAATATGAGGAGACACACTTAAGAAATAAAAAAAAAAAAAAACTATTTAAACCTGTTTCACCTGCTATAACATAATTTTAACACGGCAAAATGCAAGTACTACTCGGTCTAGTTTGCATGAGAAATAATTCTGCTTTGTGTTATTAATTGGTGTAATATCCAAATTGTAATAATAAGCATATATAACGTACGCAACATTAATTTACTTATTTTATACAAATTAGATTAATTTAATCTCCCAACAATTATTCACTTAATTTTATTATTTTAGGGTGTGTTATGTACAACATCATTCTATTATGTTTTGAGATGTAGATCTATAAAAGAACATATATTTTTTACTACGTCTTTCTTTTGTTCGCTTAAAGGATGTAGATTTCTAGAGAAGCACTGAGTAATATCCTTTATGCAAAAAAGGGTGGCAGACCATATAAGTTTGGGAATCACTGATGTAATCCCTTCAGTTGCTGGACATCCCAAAGCCAAAAAACATGAAATGCGAATTTACAAGAGTAGAAGAGATTTCTAGTAACAAATTCGCATTCGCTTACATGTTTGAAAAACCTAAAAAAATATTTATTATGTAGTCCAATTGACATTGAAATAGTCCGTAGCCATAACAAAATTTCAAAGGATCCATCAGGTTTAATGAGAAACCCTCTTAAATACTGCTTTTAATTTTATGAATTCTACCTAAATTCTACATTTATTTTTTTTCATATTCTTTTAATAAATTAGGATAATAATTGCTATATTTGTGATGAATAACAGAAACAAAAAGTTTCACAACATATCTATTGTAGCATGTCTAGAAAATTCACTTACTTCTAATTTTGGCGATTATTAAAAATAACTGCTGTTCTCTTAAAGAAGGCAAATTTATAGACGAATGCTGAGTAATTGCTTTTTTTTTTAAATAGAGGTCGAGAATATACTAGTAAGTTTATGAATCTCTGATTTAAACCATCCAATTATTTGACATCCCAAAGCCTTAAAACTCAATGATCCATCTGAATTTACAAGAGAGAATGACAGTGTTATTATGTGGAGTAAGGCTGCTGGCAAAATAGTTATATTTCAGACTAAATAGTTATTATATTATTTTTAGTATTCTCAGTTTACCACACCTGTTTATAAAATTTTAATAAAAATTTATTTATCTTTAATTATATTTTTACCTCTAAAAACATCACTAGAAGAAACCCATGCTCTTTATTTACAGAGAGGTCCATGATCATTATGTCATTGGAAAAATATGTATAAATAAAAATATTAAGAATCAGGAGGGCTATTTGCAACAGTACTTAAAATTCATACATTTCTTTGTCAAACATTTATCCTCATATCAAATGAAAATTGTTTCATCACTCCTCTTTTACATAATTTTCATTAATAATTTTATTAACATTGTTTTTTTTTTCAATTTATTTTGTTAACCTATATACTAATATCAATGTTTTTTATTCAAATTATATGTTTTTGAAAAAATACTTATCTTTACAATTAATCAATTTTTATAATCTATCAATAATTAACAATAAGGATTTAATTTATTACTACAAAAATTAACATACTTTTTTTTAAAGTCATTGACCATCCTGGATATAATTGGCCAATTGTTTTTCAATACTTACTTTTGGATTATTTCTAGTCAATAATTTTGGACTTACAATTAGGCAAAGGACACTGTTAAATTTATCTATCGAATCGACTCGTTTTGCATGATTATGACAACCTATCTCTGTCCTAAAAGGAATCAAACGCTTATGCCCTTAAATTCTAATTTACATTAATTACCAATTAAGGTCAAATTTGTAAGATTGTTCTCAGGAATAAAATAAATCTCTTTACAAAATAGAAAAAAATTCGTAACAGAAAATGGTGTAATTATATGTATTAATATTTTGCATGCTCTGGCGTTCGGTGTCACAGGTTTCGGGTTCGAATCCCGGCGGTGCCATGGATGTTTGTAGTGGTTCGGAATCCACTTTAAGCCGTAGGTCCCAGTCTCCTATGACTGTAAGAGCGTCACGGAGCCAAAGTCAGATTTCTACCTAAGGGTGCTCCATCACAACAGAAGCTGCTTCCTTCCCCTTCAATCATGAGTACGTATGGGCTCATGGGCTTGGCCAGCCAAGTGGGATAAGAAAAACAACAACAACAACAACATATTTTTGCATAAAATAATAATAAATGCATTAAATTATTTCTATTGCTTTAATTTTATCATAAAAATTTAAAAAATGTTGAAGAAAATGAAATATTTCGAACTATTTGTGCTATTTATATCTTATATATTTAAAAAAAAAAAAAATGGAAAATTAATACATTGACTTAAACTTGTAACTGAAGTTTAATAATTTTCCTTCCCGCCACCTTAGTAACAAATTCTTGTTAATCTAACTAATTCCCTTTTGATACCATTAACATAACTATTAACATCCTTTTATATAATTAGAAAAAAAAGGATTAAATGAAATTAATACTAGTGTTTAACTTGTATTCTTTATCCTTTTTATCACTGAATTCAATAATCTTTTCTAATAAACGCGAATAAATATTTACATTGTTTCTGAGTGGGGGAAATTTTATGCATAAATTTTACTTTCTGGAAAAAAATGTCAGTCTTAAAGACGTTCGCAACTTAGACATTAAAAAAAAAATGAATTATGGATATCGATTTATGTAAAATTGTATCATTATGAAACAAAATAAAATAAGATTTGAAGTAAATGGTATTAATATTTTTATTCTATAGAAAATAAATAAAATTTTAAAAGGAATAAATGTAATACTACAGTGCCCAAAAAAGGAAGACCAATTTTTTTCTTCAAAAACTCTTTCTTTACTCTTCCAAATTTATTTCATCGCCTTCAAAGTAATCCCCTCCGGACACAACACACTTATGCCAACTTTTTTCCAATCCTCAATGCATGCTAAAAAGTCATTTGCCTGGCCTCCAAAGCGCAGCGATTCACATTGAATCTCTTCAATCCACTCAAAACAAAGTCCCCGGAGTGGTCTTTTGAGTTTAGGGACTAGCCAGAAGTCGCACGGAGTGAAAACGATGGTTGTGGAACGATATGGGTTTCATTTTTGGCAGAAAAGTCACGAAGAATACCAATCGAGATTTGACGCGTTTGAGGCCCAAAATGGAAGTGACCGATCCTTTCGAAACTCCAACCTCATCAGCAAGGTCTCTAATTGTAAATCGACGATTTGGAAGCACCAAATCTTTAATTTTTTGGACTTGAGCTTCGTCGGTTGAGGTTGATGGTCAACCAGAGGGCTCTTCGTCTTCAACGCTTTCTTTGAACTGTTTATACCACTTCTAAATATTTGTTTCCGATATAGGAATGCTCACCGAATGCCTTCAGGAACACTTTACGTTTCTGCAAACAAAATTGAATGCAAGTTCTTTGCTCAATTAATTCAGACATTTCAAAAATCGCCGGAATCAGTTTTAGTGGCTCACAAAGCCAAGCGTAACTCAAACACTAATAACTATTTTGGCGTCAAATGTCACACAGACGTCAAGGACTATGCCAGAAACATAAAAAATAAAATAAAAATTGAAATTCCATAATCCCCGGGAATTTTAAATCGAAAATTGGTCTTACTTTCTGGACATAGTAGTATGTAAAGTTATATCATTATGAAACAAAGAAAACAAAATGCCTTGAAGTAAATGATATTAATATTTTCCTTTATAGAAAATAAATAAAATTTTACTGGAAATAAGTGTAATAAGTCAATAATTTGAAAAGAAATGATATTCGTTGATAATAAATTCACTAAAAATCTAATTGGCTGCACATGCTGGTGATAGAAGATATTTTTTATGTTAAACTCGATATATCTTTAAAATGTACAAGGAATAGGCGTGGTCTAACGACCGTAACGTTTTGCAAGTATTTATTTCCAGCAATTAACTTCAAAATTGTTTAGAAAAGAACAGCGAATCATTAACATAAAAAAAAAATGAATGACAGCAAAAAATATTGGTAAACGATTAATATTGATATTTAAAGCCCACATGCTTCTTTTAGGCTATGAAGCTTAACATTTTAATTTTAGATTAATTTCAAATTGCTATAAAAAGTTCCTTAAACACCATAATCTCAATTTATTTTTATTTTCTGAAGTTGACTTTTATGAGAAAGGAGGCTTTCATTGTAATATGTTTACTGCAATTTTTTAAGACCGCTTTTATTTAGTTTCATTATAAGATGCCTGTTTTACGTGAAATATTTTAAGAGCTCATTTTGAATAGGATAAACTACATAAAATTTATTTTTAAATAATTTTAAATTCGAAAACTCTAATAAATGATTGGAGGAATGCAAAATAAAAGAGTGTAAACAAACAATCAAATTATATTAAACAACTGCATATCTAACTCTTAAATAATTTATTTTTAATTATTTAAAAAATTATTTAAATTATTTTATTTAAAAAAATGCCAAATATGTAATTCTTCACAAGTAAATGTTTTTAAATGTTTTTTTTTGGTTAAATGTTTATTAAATATATATCTATAATGTTTTAAAAAATGTTTAGTTTAAAAATAAAAATGTTTAAATGTTTCTTTTTTTTTTGTCGAAAACATAAAATAAATGGATCTAAATCTTTTTGTTCAAATTTTCAATGAATTTTGAAATAATAACGATATATAATCAATTATTACAATGCAAAAA
The DNA here is from genome assembly GCA_021605095.1 of Caerostris extrusa. Lineage (NCBI taxonomy): Eukaryota > Metazoa > Arthropoda > Arachnida > Araneae > Araneidae > Caerostris > Caerostris extrusa. Next base: position 19,059 of record BPLR01013222.1, on the reverse strand, counting down.
TGACTTAATATAGTATTATACGAGTAAAATTATTAAATAATAAAGGAGTTTTACTTTTGCTGCTTTTTTGTTATTTTAAATAAATCTTATTATTCATAACAATTGCTAATAAAAAAAATTGCAGTATTTTAGAACTTCAAATGCTTTATTCTGCACTAACAAAACCTTCAAAACAATTTTGACCTTTTTCGATTTAAGAAATAAGTTTCAAAACTAAATATTCTATTGCTTATTAACTTTTCTAAATTTGAATTATTTATTTTGAGAATCCATATAGGAAGAAACTGCCATTAATAGGGGGTGTTTTTAACTCATATATTTGAATTTAATTGGAATGGTGACTCTCTATGTTGTCCTTAAGAGATATATAACATACTCAATACAATATATTTTAATGGTTCTATATGAAAACGCTATAAATAATATGCGGTGTTTTCCTCAAATAATATATACTTGAATTTAATTGGAATATTTACTCCCTATATTATCCCTAAGAAATAAATAACATTATCAATATATTTTAATGATTCTATATCATGAAAACGCTATAAATAATAAATAAATAATATTCTAAATTCCGTAGAAAAATTGTAAATAAATGATGTAGTATTTTACTGATGAGTTATTTTATTGGAGAACTAAGTAAAAAGAATGAATTGATGAAGAGAATCTGATAAATTTTTGTCATTCTGTACCATAACGGAAACAAATAATTTGAAAAGATATCAAATGCAAGTCTGTATATAAGGGGTTTTTACTTTTTATTTCAGAAGGATTATTGTTTGTAAAAGGATTGAAATGGACATCCTTAAAAAATTATATTTTTAATACATAAAACAAAAAAATAAAATTAATTCAGATTTAATAAGAAAAATTTACAAACAAAATTAAGATGAATTAATAACATAAATTTTCATAAATTATTGATATAAATAATATTATAAAAAAAAATACATATGAACGGAATGATTCAAATTTTAATATTATGAGATAGTTATAAAATGCAAATAATAACACTAATTTATTTATCCTGACATTGTTTTATAATAGAAAACAATCTGCTATTTGTATTAGTAATCATAAATAAAAATAATTGTATTATAATTAATTGCATGCAACCATGCAAAAATATCTAGAAGAGAGAAAAAATTGCGATTTTCTCGTCATCCAAGCACATGGAACTCCAATTAGTATTCCAGCTTTACATGTCTCTCTCTTTTTTTTTTTTTTTTGCTAATTAATTTGTTTGAATATAATGCTATTTACCAAAATCAGAAAAATGATTACAACTCATTATAAATCATTTCCATACAAAAAGATTTATATAAAAGTTCAACATTGTTTTTATCAATTTAAAAATCGATTTACTTGCACATTTCTATAGCATTCATGAACAGCTGAAAGTTTTCCAATTAAATAGAACTATTTTTATATCAGATTAAATAACAAGAAATTAAAGATTCTGAAACAAATGTATTTAAAAAATATCTACTTTCACTTTATTATATTTAAAAAATTATTTATAATTATTTAATGAGGGAAATAATTTAGTTTTTTAAGGAATACTTTTTAAGTTAAGCAGGTATATTTTGCTTTTTGTTTGTCTTTTATTAGCTATTTTAATCCTTTCCAATATTATATTATTCGTAAAATTAAAATCATTTTTATACTCTAAATTGCTTTTATTTATATAATATAAGGTATAACTTTAAATTGGTTGGCTAGATTTTTTTCTTTAAATTTAATTAAGAAAAAGACAATAAGGAAACTCAGAAATCATCAAAAAAATGTACTTAACATCACAACAATAAACCTAAAAATTCCATTGCTCGAAGCTATGGAAAGATTAATACAGCAATTTCTTAAATGACCCACGGTTGCAGTTTAATACCTCCGGTGAAAGATCTTTTAATTAAAAAGTAATTAAATATAAAGTACCTTAAAAGGACGATGATCTGAGAAATTACATAAAAAATATATTTCTTTAGAATGGCAGAATAAGATGTTTATTTAAGCAAACAAGTATAACGTATGAACTAGTGACCATTTGGTTTTCCATTTCTATTGATTTAAGTTAAATATTAATTGAAAACAGTCAATATTATGTTAAATAAAAAAAGAAAATTAATGAATTTTTAAACTGAAATAACATTTTATGAAATTTTACTACAAATTACATTTGAATTTTATTGAGTTAAAAATAGATTGAAAACAAAATAATTGACTAAATATTATGTTCTTTTTAAAATATTAATATAGAAATATATAGGTGTATATATAATGTAAAACACAAGTTTTAAACCTTTATAAAAGCTTAATATTAGAAAAAAATTTCTTATTAACAAATAATATAACAATAGAAATTTACCATCCTCACAAAATTGTGAAAAGTAAAACAGAAAAAATTCTTAAAAATTTAAATATTTATAATCAATTTTATTATACACTCATGTCCATAAATTAACGATAATTCAGAATCCCACCGAAATTAAACTCTAAAATAAAGATTTCACCTGTAGAATTATCACATACATCTTGAAGAAGAATATGCAAATTACAGGAAACCACCAGATGGCGCGGATAGTACGCCACAATGACGAGAGTGTAAGAGAGGGCATATAAGGAATGGTGGCAAAGAAGTAAAATTGTTCACAAACGCTTTAAAAGCCTTTCAGTGCAATAACGCATAGTCATGGAACAAAGGAAGCATTTGGATGATTTTTGACGTGGTAGAATTATCGGCCGACTGGAATGTGGACGTACCCAGCTGGAAGTATCCGAGGAACTTGGAATTGCCCAGAGTGTCATCTCTAGGCTTTGGCAACGATTCCAAGATGATGGTAATGTGAGTAGATGTTACAGCACAGGTCGCCCCCGAGTTACAACGCCGAATGAGGACCGGTATTTAGCAGTTACTGCCAAAAAAGCAGACGGAGCACAGCATCAGACCTGTCTCGTCAGCTCTCTTCAGCTACCGGTACGACAGTTTCAAAGCAGACCGTGTACAGACGCTTAGGGCCCATTGGTCTATATGCTCGTAGGCCTGTCAGATGTGTTCCACTTACCGCAACTCACTGTCGCCTGCGATTACCCTGGAGTAGAGAGCATGCATTGTGGACACCGAAACAGTTGTCTGGTGTGATGTTTTCCGACGTGTCTAGGTTTAGTTTGCAGTCTGATTCTCGCCGGACTTTCATATGGAGAGCGCCAGGTACCCGTTACCACGAAGAGAACAGCATTGAACGACACCGTTACGGTGGTGCAGGATGGCTGGTTTGGGAGGAATTATTGTTGTTTCCAGAACTAACCTGCATGTTCAGAGTGTAACGATGACAGGCCACATCTACCGGGATGTAATTCTGGAACAACATGTACGTTTGTTTCGGGGCGCCATGGGTGCTGAATTTCTGTTTATGGATGACAACGCCCGTCCTCACCGTGCAAACATTGTAGACGAATGCCTTCAATTGGAGGATATCACCCGTATGGATTGGCCAACATACTCACCGGACTTGAATTCAATAGAGCCTGTGTGGGATATTCTTGGCCGACGAATTGTAGCCCGTCAACCCCCTCCCACCTGTCAACCGGAACTTCGGAGGGCATTGCTTGATGAGTGGTGTAATATTCCCCAAGATCAGATTGATAATTTGATAATCAGCATGCCAAGGCGTTGTAAGGCCTGTATTGCATCGTCCGGGAGACATACTCCATATTAACCATCATACTAACCATGTTATACTGTTTTTTGTAAATAGGTTCTTTTTTGAAATTTGCTCCAGGGAGTAAAAATCGCAATTTTTATTAATTTTGTCAAACATATAGCATCTTTTTTTTTTGCTCTTTACCTTTTGTTTAATAAATAGACTTACAAATAAGTCAAATTTGTTTTGCTTCTGTCTCTTTTTTTGCCTGAACTTCATTGTCCTTAATTTATGTACACGAGTGTAAATATTGAATGATTGGACTTTAAGAAACTTTTATTTTATTTTATTGCTATCAAAATTAAAATTTATTTAATAAAATAATTTAGAATTATTTTGTAAATAAAGAAGTAATGGGTTCAACAAAAAAAAAAAAAAAACTACTCAACATAATCGTATTATAATGGGTTTAATTTTTTATTTAATTTATAGTTATTTATAAGAAAGAAAGAAAAGAAACACACACACACATCTTTCCTTAAGTAAACAGAAATTCCCAATTTTTTTTAAATTGGCCCTTAAAAGAATAAATTACATATTTATGGATTGTTTTTGTTACTAATTATTGCATATGGCTATAATCAATTCTACAAAAATTAGTTTTTCAATAAAAAAATTAAAATATTTATTATGGATAAAAAATATAGTAACATTCAAATAAAATTATTGCTATGGATAAATTTAAATGCACATTCTAATTCAGATTAAAATTTCTTTATTTCTTCAATTGTGCAAAATCAACCAAGTGACTTGATTACAGATAATTTTACTTATGTTATATCTATTTTCTCGAATTATGGAATTTTGAGTTAAATGTTATTTTGAGCATATTTTTCGATAACATTAATTAAATTTCTTTGTTTTATTTATGATATTTTTTAAACTAATTTTTCAAATAAAAAACATGTATTTTCACTGAAGGATAATAAATTTGAATCATATTTGCTAGCAGATATTATTTCCAAAATTCTTTATAGCAGTCTTTCTCGTAAATCCTGTTCTATTTCAATATACTTCAATTAGTCTGTCTCATTAGATATCAAACATATTTTGCAATGAATATTCAATGTGACACAAAACCCTTTAGTTACCCTTAAAACCCTTAAACCCTTATTCCTGTCTCAACAAACATAATTAGTTCAGCCATTAGCCGAATAATAGATTCACTCAGTTTTGTTTATTTTAAACATTAATTTAAGTAGTTTTTAATGCATAATAATAATTTAAAACTAATACAACTAATATAAAAAATTATTTCGTATATGAATTTATGTTAATTTTCCCTTTTCTTTTAATTTTTAATATAATCTCTAAACTGGTAATTAAATAATATCAAACATTAAAGTTAAATTGCTCATAGAATGTAGTGAGATAATATTATTCAAAGTTATTGCAAAATTTGCAAAATACATTCATTTCCACATCACGACACAAAATGATCAGTACGGTTCTTCTCACACAGAGTCAGCAAAAGCTCTGCGCTCTTGGATCCAGACAGTCCACCGGCATTCCACTGTAGCACTCGAAGTGAGGGAGGAAGACATAATGTCAAGTTGTAGATCTTTTAGCCACTAAAAAGTTTTACCAAGTGCACCACGGGGAGGTAGATCTACTGCGCACCCAATCATATAATATTGATCATGTTAATTTTCAATTTAACAATAGCTTTCATATGGAATTATCAATAAACAATTTATTTGAAAGAATATTTTTAAAATAAAAATAATTTGATCCAATATAAGTATTTTTTTTATAATTTTATTCTGCAGGCAATTATTTAGATTCATCATACTACTATGTAAAAAAAGTAGGACCAATTTTCATTTTAAATTTCCCCGGCCTATGGTATTTCAATTTTTTTTCTTTTTTAGGTTGTTGGCACTCTCCTTGACATCTGTGTGAAATTTCACGTCAAGATATTCATTACTGCTTGAATTACGGTTTGTTTTGTACGGTTTGTTTATGCTAAAACTGATTCCGACGATTTTTGAATTAATAGAGCAAGAACTTGCGTTAAATTTTGTTTATGGAAACGTATAGAATGTCGCAGAAGGCATTCGGTGAGAATTCCTATATCGGAAAAAATATTTAGATGTGGTAAAAACAGTTCAAAGAAGGCAGAGAACGCGTTAAAGACAAAGAGCCCTCTGGTCGACCACCACCTAAATCGACGAAAGATTTGGTTCTTTGCAAAACGTCGATTTACAATTAGAGACCTCTCCGATGATATTGAATTTCAAAAGGATCGACCAATTTCATTCTGGGCCTGGGCCAAATCTCGATTGGTACTGAAAACACTGAATGCGCCAGCTCACACAGCATTGATTCTTCGGGACTTTTTCACCAAAAATAAAACCCATATCATTCCACAACCACCGTATTCACCTAATTTAGCATCATGCTACTTCTGACTGTTCCTAAGCGACCACTCCGAGGACACCGTTTTGAGTCGATTGAAGAGATATTTAAAAAATCGCCGGAATCAGTTTTAGCATCTCACCTGATTTTGACATTAAATTTCACACAGAAGTTAAGGACAGTGCTAACAACCTAAAAAAAAAAAAAATCAAATACCATATGCCCAGGAAATTTAAATTGAAAATTGGTCTTACTGTTGGGACACAGTTGTATATCATGAGAAAATATCACTTAGATATGGATTTAGATTTTTAATTTATATTCCATTTTGTAAATCATGAGTTTAAAATTTTTAAAAGATATTAATAATTTTACTTCATTTTAGTAACATTTGGTTATAATTTTTATCACATTAACAGGTGGACAAAATTGGTGTATTGAAATGAAATTGAAAATTAAATTTAAGTGAACTTAAAAAAGCACCTTTCAAAATATAATGAATAATGATAGGAAGAAATACGGGGCACTTTTATAACTTTCCTTATTTTATAGCTAACACCATAGGAAGAAAAGGCATATATAAAAACTCTTGGTCGCAAGTATTTTATCAGAGATTACGAATAGTGATCCCTCCCCCAGTACAGAGTACCGCAAGAACAACGTTACCTCATCCCCAACGTTGTTTTTGTGCCCACTAATCCGGTGTCATGACGCCAAATCCAACGGGAATCCTTTCCTAATCACGTAAATGAGGGAAACGTACATGGATGTCCTCACCTGCGTCCGTCTTCAGTGACAGTTGCCATGGGAACGGTCCCGGGATTTAACTTCTTTGGGAGAAGATTCTGTGCTTAACTTATCTCAACCGACCTCTTATTAAAAAAATGCTGCTATCACATTTTCTCATGCGATGAAATGGCCTTCTCGTAGGTTGGTACAACGGGAGAGCTGGTTGTGTATTTAATTTTCTATCTGTTTGTTGGTGCTTACATATATATTTTTGTTTATTTCGCAGCACAATAAATAGAAAATATACTTTACCCATTTGGTATTGTTAATGATAAAATTTTGCAATATATATATATGTATATATATATAATATTAATTCTATATTTATAATACGAAATCTGCGTTTCTACATTTGATGAACGTAAGGTTACATTTTATGAATTCTCAAGGTTTATGAATTAGTTTAGCTCAGGAATTAGTTATTTTTAATTCTTAAACTAAGGAATATATATAAGGAATGATTTCGAAATTATCTTTCTCTGCGTTGTTATGATTCCAATCTTGATGTTAATACTCTCCTTAAAAATAATTTAAATTATTTTGAGAAATGAAGTTGGACATACATTGGAAATTTGTGTCACCATCCATAACGCATGTTTTAGTATGGCTTTCTGCGTACATATTGCCATGGTAGCATGTATGTGGTTTAATCCAAAACATTTATTGTTTAAGAGCTTTTGCTAGATTTCTCTGACCATTAAAAAAGGGGTTTTAGGTTTAAGGATAGCAGATAAATTTGATTGGTTGTCGGTTTGAGCTGATACTGTAGCATATAGAATATCCAAAAACTCTCATTCTTTTTATAGCAAAATTTTTCTCAGTTTGAAAGATGGAGTTGTATTTGAAAGTTTTTCCCTTCTTGTCCTGAAATATTTTGTCATATTTGACACAGAAAAATTTCGTATCCTGTTACGACTTCCACATAAAATAAAGGAGGTTTACAGGCAACGAAGTTAGAATCCATCATACTATGCACCCCATTGAAATTAAAATCTTAATTGAACCAAAATATATGTTAAGTGGAATGTAAATCAATTGAGATGTATACTCTTATTGGTGAGTCCAGACTTTGTAAGAAAATTAAATCAACATTATTGTCAGTCTGATAGTATCCCTAAACTCACCTTAATTAAAGTGATATGCGTGAGACAGGTAGATTTGGCCATCCCAGTGTATAAGTATAGACATATATGTCTTCGAATCGTCTGACTGATCTGCATATCTCCTCAGGATGTACTATTCATGGTTAGTAATAAAAAGACTTAATTCTGGATAAAATTGTTCGTCCTTACGCAGTAGTAGTTTGGAACTCCTACATCTTACAAGATGCTAAGCGTACAGATATCGTTTGTTGAATTAATTCGTGAGATTATTATGCTTATGGGTTTGTCAGCAGGTTCTCTGGGTTTCAAAATATTTGAAATTATGAATGGAGATGTATTACTGCATCCACCCTCTGCATCCTTTTAAATTCTTCGAAATGAAATAAGTTTTGTGCCTTTAATGTGTTAACAGTGTTACCATTTAAGCAAGAAATAATACTATCGTGCCTGCATTGTTGTTAAAGATTGTTGCAAAAGATAAAACTTCATGTTGAAGTCGATTCCTCTTTTAACTTAGATACTGTTTGTGCAGATTAAGTGTTTTCAACCAGTTAACTTAAGTTTGGGTGAATTATTAACCAGATGAATTAATAAACAAATTCAGCAGCATTCTGGCAATAGCAGCATCAGCGACTTCCTGGTCCTCTCGACCTTCCGTGTGTTCTTGTCACATAATTTTTTTGTCCCTAATCCTTTCTTCCTACTTCATCCGTGGCCACTACTTATAGCTCATTTGAGTTTCCTGATACATTCTTAAACTCTTGTTTGCTTTTTCCATTACTTTACTGTGTCACCTTTCTGTCGTTTCTCTTCTTTGAGACACATTCATGTTGCTTTTCCTCTGTCTCTCACGAAGCATCATGTCGCATACCCATTTTGAGTATTTTAAAGATGAGAAGAAGATATTTGTTTTTTGTGTCTATTTTATGATGCACTGTTTAATTTTATGAGTTTGCTAAATTTCATTTAATTTTAATGAATAAAAGTTTTACAATCACAGTTTTTCTGATTATTTTCCTTATTGTTGGAATTTAATCTAGATTGAAACGATTATTAAGAAATTACATTTTTAGTACTAGTTCTGTAAAGTATTAATTAAAGTGAAATAAAATGAGAATTTTAATTTATTTAAATACTGGTTTTGTAAAACTGTTAAAAATTTTGTTATACAGTAATCAAAAGTTATTTTACAATTTGGGTACTTCAAAGAATTTTATGCTTGAAAATTCATGCTTATTTTGTTAGATTAATATATTAAAGTAAATACTTAAATAATTTAACTTTCAAACTTCGAGAATTTAAAAGCTCATATTGCCAGTAACATATGCCTTAAATAAAGTTGCTGTTTGCTGTTTGAAACTTTTATGGGGATAAAATGCTTAGAGCATCACTGGAAACAGTTGTGGAAAAGTTAAAAACAATTTCATAATTATGTATTAGTATAGAATTAATACAATACAATATTAATTAGTATTTTATATTTATACAAATTCAAATATATTTTAACGTTCTGAGCGAATCGTTATTTCTAAAACCTGAAATTTTCAGGAAAATAAAGAATAATCTTCGATAACTTAAAATTGATGTCAGTGAAACATAGATTGAAATAAATATAAATATAAGAAGTATCTCATATATCTGCCATATAAAGGGAAACAATAATTTTAGCATAATCTACATGGACTTCTAAGGAATTTTTTTTTTTATAATTTTAGCATTATTTGCTGTATATTAATCAAGAAAATTAATGCTATTTATAAGCATTACATTGGAATATATTTGCAAGAATATTTAAATTTTCATATAATTCATTAAAATAAAACTTACAAATTAGAAAATTTTAATTTATAAAAACAAAGTTATTTTTGAAATGAAACTAAAAAATGATATTTAGGACAAAAAAATGAAAGTACACAGGATTAATTAGTAATAAAAGCTAGCTTCGAGCATCTCTTTTAAGATAAGGATTTAACAGGAAATTTACACGATAAAAAATGAAATATGATATGCTTGGGATTTTTAAGGGTTATAGAATATTATTGAAAAGAGACGCTATGGATTTTTCTAAGAGACTCATCTTTAGAACTTTTTTTATAAAAGCAGTTTTTCACTTCTATGATCAAAGGTTTTGAAATATGAGTAAAGGTTTAATATTTTCTTACTTAAAATTCAAAGGAGTTTTTGTTAATTTTTCAAATAGAAAGCGATTAAAAATTTGAATCAACGGTGAATAGTTTAAAAGATGCATGAACAAATAATATTTTATCTTCCAAGTATTCAAATTGTAAAGATACCGTAAATTTAAACAGATAGTTTATAAAAGATTTTCAGACAAAACAATTTTTAGACAAGTTCACAGATTTTTTTAACCCATGTTTGAAAATTTTACTAGGAATAAGTGTGTTACCTTACCATGAAATTCATAGGATTGAAATAAAATATCTACATATATCTGGAATCTGTTTTAAGGAAGTTATAGAATATTACTCAAAACAGATGATATGGTTTTTTCTAAGATCTCTAAGAGAAAATTTGTCTCCGAGAGGTAAAAGTATTATCTTATAACATTTTTTTTCTTTCTAATGCAGCTGGCAAACACAGACAGCTTATCTTATAACATAAAATAACAATATTCAATATTGTATTGATTTTATATTTATCTTTTTTTATATAACATTATTATAATTGTAGCATTACAATTATTCCCTGTAAGGAGGAATCAATATAAATAGAAAAAAATGTTTGAATTATTTTATTTATTTCTCTTATATTCATTATGCAAATGGGATTGAAAAAAAATTCGAACATTGGCTTAAAGATTTACATAAAATTTGGTAACATAGTTAAAAAAATTTTTTTAGCATTCAAAATAATATTAAGTCTAACTTCATTAATTTAATTAAGATTATACGTCGTGTTGAAGTAGAGAAAATAATTCACACGCATTTTATAATGTTGTATTATTATCATTAAATGAGTAAATAATATGATACAAATATGAAAAATATTCAAAATTTCAATCATGAAAAATGAATTACATTCCTTTTAATAGTAAACTCTAAACCTTGAGATTTTTTTAAAACTATAAACATCAATTTAAAAGTATTAAAAAGAACATGTACCATATTATGAAAGAAATATATCTTCTGAGAATATATATATATACATATACGAGAATATGATACAGAATATGATATATATTTTCCATTACATGAATCTTTTAAAAATATTGAAAACTGCATTTGAATGTATTACTTAGGTATTTTTAGACCCAAATTAAAAGAATTTATATAATAATCAAACTATAAAATTATATTTACTTCGATGAACTGATTATGAAATAAGGTAAATTATAGAATATTGATTTTGCAAACTAAATAAAGAACCAGGATTCCTGTTTGCATGGAAATTTTATGTTCACAAAACACATGTATGGATAATGAAACCAATGGAATAATTAAAATGTAGAAAGTAAAAGACGGTTAAGAGTTTTACATTTAATCTTACAATTTGTAACTGGTTAATAGCCTGCCACCTCCAGTGTATTTTTATACTTTTTTTAATGGTTAGATAAAGAAGAAATAGATTCTTATTACACTTTTACTACATATTCTATCAGACATTCTCCGGTTGATTTTCCTAACCTTCCTAATTTTGTTATGCTCGGATGCAGTGCACTATCATTTCTCATACATGTCTCATTGATGAAATTGTTTGTGTCTTGAAAATCACCAAATACTTTAACAACCATCTCTCCGGAAAGGCCTGTGCTTCACACCCGTAGTGCATTATACACAATAAGGAATGAGACGTGAGCCCAATTGGTATCCTACATTGTTTTACTGGAAAACGGATATCCCAACATAAACAGCCTCAGGGTGTCATAAAATACCATATGATACAGTACTACAATTGTAGAACAATGTCTGTGAGCCTTTAGAAATTAATGTATCTACAGAATTGCAGATTCAAATTATTACAATTGATTTAATCTTTATCGCATCTTAAATTGAATTGAAAGTCATCCAATGTAATGCTAGAAATCATGATCTAACGTGAGACATCTAAAGATGGTTTTGTCTATATCGATGAGTTAAATTCAGATATTTCAAATGGAGAGGCTTGTGTAAAACTGAGTCTGGAAAGTAATTTGAACTGGAGTAAAAGAACAAGCTTGTGTTATGTATAAAGTTGCACCACATTGTATGGTGTTGTCATAAATGCAGTTTTGGCCTCACACAATCACCGATCTTGTATTATATTGGGCATTTTGGTATTTTTGGGGCATTTATTTTGCAGCTACCGTTGGTACTATCACTAGTGCATAACTGTGTCTGTACCGCAGAAGTACTACTAGTGAGCTATTGCTTGACATAAGTCCGCTTTATATATATAGCAATTATTCTGTCCCTTTCGTAGTTATTCACCATTCTACAATGATATTAAATGTTTCATACTTTCATTATGTTTTCAATATTGGTAGTGAAGACTGAGAAAGGGGGACGGCGAGAAAAATTTTCAATAAATCGTATTTGATAGATGATCAAATTAATTTTTCTGTATGATGGGGTTTTCTTTTCTTTTTTTTTTTTTAATGAAGTTATTAAATTTCAGTTTTTCCTTTGTTTAAATATTTTGGTGAAAGAAACTCGAAAAATTTATTTACATATAGTTTTTATAATGTGGATAATTTTAATTGAATCAGTTAATAAATACAAAAAGCCAATTTGAAATGTCATTTCTAATGATTACAATTTTTTCGGCATTTGGTTAGTTGATTTATGTCATTTTTGCTCTGAATAATTCCTCTTTGATATATGGTCCCCAGCTAATTTTTCGGCACTCATTCTCCTAAATAAGATATATGGTCACCAGCTATTCCTTTACCACTTCTGGTCAGCATTTGCTAAAAGGTGATTTACCAGCTATTCTACACTAGCTGGTCAGTTCGCTCTGAACCTAATTCCTCTTGATCAGATAAAAAAAAAGATCTCAAAATGTTATTTATATTAGAATTGCATGCAATAAATTTCGTTTCTCAATTTAAATTGTAATTATAATTATTATAAATATTGAATTTTTTTAATAAATGGATAAAGAACTTTTAATTTGTCTTATGTCAGCAAAATTCGAAAACAGGTTTCATAAAACATATAAGTAAATAAATATAAAATATTATAAATATTATAGTATTATAAAACTTATAAGTGTTAATAGAATATTTGTAATTTTTATGATAAAAAATAAATGGCAATCCAATAAAAAATACATAATGAATTCAACGATGTCCTGCAACCTTATACTAGGCATTTAAGGATCATTAAAAGTTCTGTCCGGATCAATGAATACCAAAAAATTATTTTAAATATTAATTTAGTTTGTCAATAAGATTAAATTTGACGATGAAAATTTTCTAATCAAAAAAAAAAAGATAGTCTTTCATGAGATAATTCTAGTATATACTGAATCCATTTAACTGTCAATCACATATGCACACATTTTTTATAAATTAAAAACCCTTTTCTCACATACGATACATAATAAACTTTTTAAAAAACTGAACCTATACATTGTTGTGTATAGCGTTCAGAAATAAAATTAAAATAATTGATTTCTAAAAATAGAAATAACTCTGCTGATCAGCCCAAAACATATCTTCACATATTAAGTAAAATACATTCTATTTCTAACTAGATCCAAAACGAAGAAAATGCTTCCGAAAAGAAGTTTTCATATTGGAAAAAATTTTAAGAAAAAGGAAGCATTCAATTCCAATGAAAAGTTTTCAAAGAACTTGAGGAATGTTTTTAATAACGCTACGCTTAAATAACTTTTAATGCTAAGTGAAGCGCGAAATTATCATTTTATTATTGTTGTAGATTTATTTTTCTTCTAAAGAACCCAGAAGATTAAAAGAATTGTGAATGGAGACCATGAAGACAGAGAAATCTCTCGAGCGAAAACTGGAAATTGTTTGGAAGAAATATGAATAATTGTATCAAGGCGCGAAAAATTTGTGTTAAAGAGATTAAGTATGATTACTTTTTATGGATATCAAGTGTCCATACTGTTTACACGACGAATTTAAGAAGCGTTGCATATATTTTACGTTTCAAAATATTAATGAGCAAAAACTTCACTTTGCGAATAACAGGATTTTTTTTTATGGAAGGACTTAAGTTATTTTCTAATTTATTATTAATTTCCTTCTGATGGGGATTGTTAAAATTAAATAATGCATTAAAGTGTTTACTAGAAAATTTGATTAAAAATATGTCATGTATTATTAGAATATGCATACAATAAATATCGTATCTCAATTTATTATTTTTAAATTTTAATTGTTATAAAATATTAAATATGTTTTAATAAATGAATACAGAACATTTTATTTTTTTTTTTTTTGCCAAAAGTATACTAAAAACATGTCTCATAAAATTATATTAATCATTAGAATATTTGTAATTTTTACATTAAAAAATATATGGCAATGAACATTTTATTCTTTGAATTTTGAATCTTTTAGTTTGCTTCCCAACTGCGGGAGCTTGTGTTCAAACCTGACTGGTTATGTGTAGCTGAAAAATCACGTTTCTCTGCTGGAGAGGGCCATGGCAAATCTATAGGCTGGAAAGTCACTTTTCTGGCCCGAAAAGTACAGAAAGTAATGATAATTTTACAGCTATTTTAAGCACATTACAATAAGTTTAGAAGTGTTTTGATTTCGGTCACCTATCTTAGGTTATGAATCTGATCGATAATTAAGGGTATATTGTACCTAAATACATTCTATTTCTAACTAGTTCGAAAACGAAGAAAAAATGCTTTCGAAGAGAAGTTTAGATATTGGAAAAATTTTTAAGAAAAACGAAGCATTCAATTCCAATGAAAAGTTTTCAAAGAACTTGAGGAATGTTTTTAATAACGCTACGATTAAATAACTTTTAATTCTAAGCGAAGCGCGAAATTATCATTTTCTTATTGTTGTAGATTTATTTTTCTTCTATAGATCCCAAAAGATTAAAAGAATTGCGAATGAAGACCATGAAGACAGAGAGATCTCTCGAGCGAAAATTGGAAATTGTTTGGAAGAAATATGAATAATTGTGTCAAGGCGCGAAAAATTTGTGTTAAAGAGATTAAGTATGATTACTATTTTATGGATATCAAGTGTCCATACTGTTTACACGAGGAATTTAAGAAGCGATACATATACTTTGCGTTTCGAAATATTAATGAGAAAAAAACTTCACTTTGCGAATAACAGGATTTTTTTTATGAATGGAATTAAGTTATTTTGTAATTTATTAATTTCCTTCCGAGGGTAATTGTTAAAATTAAATAATGCGTTAAAGTGTTTACTGGAAAATTTTATTAAATATATGTCATGTATTATTAGTATATGCACACAATAAATTTCGTTTATAAATTTAATTTTTAATTTTATTTATTAAAAAATATGAAATATATTTTAAAAAATGAATAAAGAACTTTTCGTCTGTTTTATGCGAGTAGTATTGGAAAACATGTTTCATAAAGCTATATTAATTATTAGAATATTTGTAATTTTATGATTAAAAAATAAACAGCACTGAAGATTTCAGTCTTTGAGTCTTTAATCTTTCAATTTGAAATATTTTAGTTTTCATTTTCACAATACTATAATTAATAGTATATTTGTAATTTTTAAATAGCAATGAAGATTTTAGCCATTGAATCTTGAATTTGAAATCTTTTAGTTTGCTTGCCAACTGAGAAGATATGTTCTAACCTGACTGGTTATGTGTAGTTGAAAAATCATATTCCTGCTGGAGATGGCCGTGGTAAATCTATAGTCAGGAAAGTCACTTTCCCCTGACCGAAAAGTCCCGAAATAATGGTATATTTTACAGATATTTTCAGCACATAACAATAAATTTAGAAGTGTTTTGATTCCGGTCACCTGTCTTGACTTATGACTCTGTTCTCTAATTAAGGGTACATTGGACCTAATACAATTAAGGGTACATTGGACCTAATGCATTTAAGGGTACATTGGACCTAATACAGTTAAGGGTACATCGTACCTAAATACATTATATTTCTAACTAGTTCGAAAACGAAGAAAATGCTTTCGAAGAGAAGTTTAGATATTGGAAAAATTTTTAAAGAAAAAGGAAGTATTCAATTCCAATAGAAAATTTTCAAAGAACTTGAGGAATGTTTTTAATAACGCTACGCTTAAATAATTTTTTTAATGCTAAGTGGAGCGCGAAATTATCATTTCATTATTGTTATAGATTTATTTTTTTCTTCTAAAGAACCCAAAGATTAAAAGAATTGCGAATGGAGACCATGAAGACAGAGATCTTTCGAGCGAAAACTGGAAATTGTTTGGAAGAAATATGAATAATTGTGTCAAGGCGCGAAAAATTTGTGTTAAAGAGATTAAGTATGATTACTTTTTTTTTATGGATATCAAATGTCCATACTGTTTACACGAGGAATTTAAGAAGTGTTGCATATACTTTGCGTTTCAATTATTAATGAGCAAAAAACTTCACTTTGCGAATAACAGGATTTTTTTATGAAAGGAATTAAGTTATTTTCTAATTTATTAATTTTTCTTCTGAGGGTGATTGTTAAAATTAAATAATGCGTTAAAGTGTTTAATGGAAAATTTTATTAAATATATGTCATGTATTATTAGAATATGCATGCAATAAATTTCGTTTCTCAATTTATTCTTTTTATTTTAATTATTATGAAATATTGAATATATTTTAATAAATAGATAACGAACTTTTTATTTGATACACGCCAGCAATATTTTAAAACTCGTTTTATACAATTATATTAATTATTAGAATATTTTAATTTTTTGATAAAAAAATTAACGGCAATGAAGATTATAGTCTTTGAATCTCAAATCTGAAACCTTTTAGTTTGTTTGCCAACTGAGGAAACTGTGTTCAAATACGAATGGTTATGTGTAGCTGAAAAATCACATTCCTGTGGAAGATGGCCATGATAAATCTATAGGCAGGAAGGTCACTTTGTCGGGCCCCGAAAAGTCTCGAAAGTAATGGTAATTTTACAGATATTTTCAACACATTACAATAAATATAGAAGAGTTTTATTTCGGTCACCCGTCTTCCTTTTTGAATCTGTTCGGTAATTTAGGGTACATTGCACCTAATACAATAAAGGGTACATTTAACCTAAATACAATCTATTTCTAACTAGTTCTGAAACGAAGAAAATGCTTTCTATAAGTTTTCATATTGGAAAAAATTTTAAAAAAAAAAAGGCAACATTCAAGTCAAATGAAAAGTTTTCAAAGAATTTGAGGAATGTTTTTAATAACGCTACGCTTAAATAAGTTTTAATGCTAAGTGAAGCGCGAAATTATCCTTTATTATTGTTGTAGATTTATTTTTCTTCTAAAGAACCCAAAAGATTAAAAGAATTGCGAATGGAGACCATGAAGACAGAGAGATCTCTCGAGCGAAAACTGGAAATTGTTTGGAAGAAATATGAATAATTGTGTCAAGGCGCGAAAAATTTGTGTTAAAGAGATTAAGTATGATTACTTTTTATGGATATCAAATGTCATACTGTTTACACGAGGAATTTAAGAAGTGTTGCATATACTTTGCGTTTCGAAATATTAATGAGCAAAAAACTTCACTTTGCGAATAACAGGATTTTTTTATGAATGGAATTAAGTTATTTTCTAATTTATTAATTTCCTTCTGAGGGTGATTGTTAAAAATTAAATAATGCGTTAAAGTGTTTACTGGAAAATTTTATTAAATATGTGTCATGTATTATTAGAATATGCGTGCAACAAATTTTGTTTCTCAATTTTATGTTTCATTTCTTATAAAATATTGAATATATTTAAAAAAATGAATAAATAACTTTTCATTTGTTTTATGCCAGCAGTATTTAAACACATAATTTTTCTAAATTGTAATTTTTATAATATAAAATAATTGGCTATCAAATAGTAAATAATCAATAAAGTTCGAAGTCCTGAATTATTTTAGTTTGCTTGCCAATTAAAAGGAGTTGGGTTCAAAACTGACTGGTTATGTGCAACTAAAAATCACATTTCAATGCGGAAAATTGGCATAATACATCAATAGCCAGGAAAGTCATTTTGTTGGGCCAAAAATCCCGAAATTGATATTTTCAGCACATTACAAATCACGAGTGCACCAATAAGTTTAATACGAGTTTAATTCTATTTGTTTGAGATGATTTTTTTGGTAACCCATCCTCCCTTTTGAATCTGAACTATGATTAAGGTTACATAGTATCTTTTAAAAATTTTATATTTATTTTTATATTATTGATAAAAACTGTGACTCTATGGGTTTTCAATATTCTTGTTGAAATACACTTTAAAAAATAATCTTTTTAAACTGCAAATTTAATTAAAATTTTGAAAAAATAAAAAAAAATCGAAATTGTTTAAATATTTATAGCTTTTTAAAATATGATTTTTTTACTGTTACAAATGTATATTACACAATTCAGTGAATAGATAATTAAATAGCTCTAAAATTTTATTTATTATAAATTTTACTGAAAATTGATAATTAGTGCTACTTCATATATAATATTTTTAATAAAATAAATACTAAAAGACTCGGCGTTAATTCCCTCTGCAGTTTTGTCGCAAATGTAACAAGGTATATGTACAAAAAAATTGTAAACCTCTACCTCAAATATAAAAAGGTTTCTTCTTCCTTGGCGCAACAGCCCCTTGGGGTCTAATGCCGTCTGCCTACTGGCAGATTTCAAGACAGTGTTTATTTTCTTTTAGGGGAGTATTGTCAGTCCTGGCATAAAAAAAAAATACGATTTTCAAAAAATGTCTAGTGAAGAAAAAATGAGCAAGGAAAAAACCCAGTTTAAGTTTTCATTTGAGAAAAAGAACACGTTAAATTGCAATCCAATGTATATTACACTTATAGTAATGAAAAGTGGGTAAATATAATTGTAAATAAAGTATCTCATGTATCTATCTTTATTGCAAAATATATTATGGTATTTTAAACACAAAAACAGTAAATGAATAAAAAATTATTGAGAAAAATAAATCAAAAATAAAACAT
>BPLR01013221.1:0-32619 GCA_021605095.1 Caerostris extrusa | reverse complement strand
ATAATATACATTTTTTTAAACGTCGTCAAATGAAATTCACAAGTTGAAGCATTGAATAACTGAACGGAAATTAAATTGTATTTGCTGAATAAAATGTCTTACTAGAACTACCTTGTTTCCACCTAGTGCTAAAATGAAAGTTCACTCTTAATGCAAGATATCGTCTTTAATTGCTGCATGACTTAGATTGAAATAAATTACTATTAACATAAAATGTTCTTTTGTTGTATTTTGGGGCACTTTTGATGATGATGTCTTTAGCCACAATTAAGATGTGTAGGAGATTCAACTTGACTCATAATGCCCCTCTTCCAAAGGGCCAAACTTTTTGTTCAACCTCATTATTGGTCACAATGCCTGTGCTAATACTCTGAGAGATGTTTACTGAAGATTCCTGTTAATCCCTTCCACAAGTCCACTGGAAAAGTCTATATTCGTCTATAGTCACAGATATAAGCTCATAGTCACAGATTTGATTTATACTCCTTCTCTTCCATAGAAATTGGAGATATTTCGATTCAGCTGCTTATGTTGAGTTTTGACCCCGATTTGTTACAAATTCAGCTCGCTATACACCAGACGCTACTGAATAACGGAGAGTTAAATACTCCTATACTACCGCGTCCAAAGTAAGCACCAATTATTTATTTTTTCAAAAACTCCTTATTTATTCTTCCAAATTTATTTCATCGCCTTCAAAGTAATTCCCTAAGGACAGAAGAACGCACTTATGCCAACTTTTCAATCCTCAATGCAGGCAAAGTCATCGGCAGGGATGGCCTTCTCAATGGATTCATGTTGAATCTTCAATAGATCAAAACGGTGTCCCTGAGTGGACTTTGAGTTTAGGAATTGCCAGAAGTCGCATGGTGTGAATAAGGGGTTGTGAACGATATGGGTCTCATTTTGGCGAAATAGTCAAGAAGAATCAATGTAGTGAGCTGGCGCATTCAGTGTTTTCGGTACCAATCGAGATTTGACGCGTTTGTAGTCAATGAAATTGACCGATCCTTTTCGAAATTGAACATCATCAGCAAGGTCTCAATTGTAAATCGACGGTTGCAAGCGCCAAATTTATTTTTTGGTCGTGAGCTTCTGTCGGTTGAGGTTGATGGTCGACCAGAGGGTTTTTAGTCTTCAACGAGTTCTCTACTTTTGAACTGTTTATATCACTTGTAAACATTTCTTTTCCGGGATATAGGAATGCTCATCGAATGCCTTCTGCGACATTCTATACGTTTCCCCCAACCAAAATTGAATACAAGTTCTTTGTTCAATTAATTGAGACATTTCAAAAATCGCCGGAATCAGTTTTAGCGTCTCACAAAAGCCAAGCGTAACTTAAACACTAATGAATATTTTGACGTCAAATTTCACACAGATGTCAAGGACAGTGCCAGCCTAAAAAAGGAAATGCCACAATACCCGGAAATTTTAAATGGAAAATAGGTCTTACTATTTGGACACAGCAGTATATGAAACAGAACAATTATAGAAATCGGTATGGATTATAAGCCAGGGAAAATATAATTTTGAAAGATCGTACTGGAATTTACGACTTGAAATTAATGTAAAATATTGCAATATTCTGTAAACATTTTAGATCCAGAAATTAAATCATCACTAGCCTCAATATCATCAAAAGGTACATCCTTTCAATTTGATGAAAAGTTCTTTTTAGTTGCAATGATATATTCAGTCAAATTGTACAGTGACTGAATACATCAAATAACTAATAAAATTTATTTCTTTGAGCCACCGAGGTTTTCATTTTGATGAAACCAAAGATACCCTTTGATTGAAATAAATGATCCTTTTGAAGTTAATAAAATTCAGATTTTGTGATATCGTTATTTTATTAGTGATTTGGCCTAAATTTGATAGCTACCCACAATCAAGCAAGATTGTGTTAGTCGTATCCTATAAGATTTAAAATACATATCGAATCTTTCAGCAAACCTCAATATGATCCACTCTAAGTGCTCAGTATACTCTGTGAAATCATTCTAATGTTTTCTTTATTTTAAAAAGTGTGATTGCAAGTTACAAAATATTTAAGTACTTTAAATATTTGAGTCTAAATTGATTCTAAAGAAACATAATTACATCGGAATTATGCGTTTGAATTATGCTTCTTAATTATGTGCCAATGGCACATAAAATGACATGACTTTGAATAAAATGACAATGCTGTTAAATATATAATTTAAAATATGACGCATTTCGTTTTCAGTCCATATTATTTTAACAATTTGGAGCATACACCTTTCTGGAGTTGTTCAAAGCTTATTAATTCAACTTCTTACTATAGAATAAGCGGTCATGCAACAGGGCATTAACAGTGCAATCGTAATCTTTGTTCATCAAGGTTTCCAGTAACAGATATCAATGCAAAACAACTAAATTATATTGCAACTAGGTTCAGTTTACGTTAATGGTCGTACACAATGAGATTTCTCGAAGCACAACGCATTCTCAAGTCTAGTGTCGATAACATTCTTGGAAGTAAAAATAATATTCAAATGAAGCGGATTTAAAAAATTAACCTTAAACAAAATTGTTTCCAACGCATTTGGTAATCCACATTATTGCAAACAAATTTTCCAGATTACGCGAATGAGTTATTAGAAGGTTGAATAAAATAATTACAATATTTCCCATTCAAGACTTCATGATGGTCTCAATCACGATAAAATTTTGTCCAATTCACAAAATATTTACATTCATGTTTTAAGATTAAACTGCAATGGGCTAACATTGAAGATCGTAAAGGTTTACAAGATTGAATTTATATAACTGTCGTCCCATTATTCATAGAATTAACTCCAAGAAATTTTTGCTAATTTACGAACTGGAAAATATTGCATTTCAGTGAAATTTACAGTTCTTCATTATAAACACAATGCATCCCCCCCCATCCAACTAGATATTAATGAGTCTAAAGATAAAAATATTCCTTAACCAAAACAATATATTCTTACAACTGGCTAAACATCTGAATATAGGAAGACAAGCAACTAGTGTATGCATCGCATTAGTTCTACGAAAACATTTTTTTTTAATAACGATAATATGCACTCCTTAAATATTTGCGGTCAATTAGCTAGTTCTCTGACCGTTGTTACTTTACGCTTGGGTTTGAACCCTGGTGGTGGCATGGATGTTTGACAGTGGTCCGGAATCCACGTTAAACTGTAGGTCCGGGTTTAAAAATCAGAACTAGAGAGAGTATACAAAATCACCATAGTGCGAAAAAAATTTAATATTTATTTCGTAAAAATGAACTAATATCGCGATTTAATTTTTGAAGTTGCACAAGGAACTAATTTTCTGAAGCACACTGAAATATTCAGCCAGTTGATTGAAATGCTAAAGATTTCTAAAACATTAATCACAAAGACAATAACGCAATGTTTAATATCCATTTATTAGTGAAACTAGAATATAACGAAAAATTACATTTTTCCAAATATAAATATATTCAGAAAAAAAGAAATTCATTTTCTTACATAGCATCGTCTGCAATTACTTGCGAAGGAATTGGATTGTATACATATAAAAGTATTTAAGAAAAACTAAATGCATTAAAAATTAAGAACATTAAATTAGCATTAATTTAGTGAAATTCTTTCCTTTGTTATTAATAATTACAACTGCATTCCAAACATTTACTTAAAAGTGATAAGCAGTAAAATTTAAAATAGTCACACTGAAATTAAAATTGTTTTGAACCATTACAATTATCACCCAAAAGTGACTATGAATTAAAATACACCATAGCGTAGAGATAAAAATATACAATATGCATAAATAGCAAGCTGTATTCAAAAATATTGAATTTCTAAAGCAACGTAACTTTTTCAAGAACGTGATGCTATCAGTGAATCTTGCAAGTAGAAAAAAATTAGAAATATATATTTTTGAATAAATGAGAGCACATCGCATTGAATTACACAAAATGTTCTTGTATCCCAGCAAGTCTTCCAAAATTATTGTATTTTTCTAAGAATAGAACAACTTGTCCATTTTCGTTACACTTGCGAGCTCCAGACAAGTCCTCTGAGGCGAATTCATCAGCCAAGAAATCACACTTATTATGCAGAAGCATGTGACGTTTGAGGCGGGAACGGACAGCATAGCACTTACCACATTCGGTACATTTATATGGTTTAACATCAGTGGGACGGTGCTGAAGTGCCTGCACAGTGTGGAAGATTGAGCAAAGCACTTACCACATTGCTTACAGTTATAAGGTTTCTCGCCTGTATGGACGCGCATGTGGTTGGTCAGGTCAAAATTGTTAGTAAAGCATCTATTGCATACCGTACATTTATAAGGTTTTTCGCCAGTATGGGTGCGTATGTGCCTGGTCAGGCTGCAACTGTAAGAAAAAGTTTTGTCACAATATTTTTGCAGGCATAGGGTCTCGCATGACCACGAGAACGATTTTGAGGTTCCTGGTTATCTTTCGGTAGGAATTCTTTTAAACATTTTTTGAATGGATTGGACTAATTTCATTAGTTGTAGGAATCGGGTCCATCGGATTATATTAAAAGCAGTTTGAACAGCAAAAATTCGTGTTCCTAACGATGTTTCATTATGCTGCGATGTTTCATTATGATTGGTCGATGCAATGTCCCTTTCATTGAAATTGGATACAAAATGAGACGGAATTTCATCCATATGATATATCCCGAACATTGCATTTGTGAAGATGTATTTAGAGGTTGATCCAGTTGATTCATCAGTGGATTTCTTTTGACCAAACGTCTGTTGAAACCCTAGCAAGGAACATGGTTCAGCAGCAGGCAACGGAGTGTTGACAGAGGGATTTGATTCCAGGCTTCACAAAACTGGGGATTTTGATTCATTAATGCACTACTATCTTCAGGTGGCTGTAGCAAATAAGCTGATTCAGAATTATATGGATTCTGATTCGATACTCCATACTGGGAAGATACTTCATCAACTGCCGTTTCTTCACAGTCGGTTCTTTGGCGAATGTTGGAAAAAATGCTATGTTGCCATGATGAACGCCTTTGATTCATAGATGAGGTCCTTTCTTCATAATGAATTTGTTCTGTTCTTAAATTAATATCTTGAGCTATGTTACCAAAACTTGATCGAGGAAGGGTTGCGACACATTGACGGAGCTGGTTTCTAAAATTCCTGCAAGTATGAACTTCAAAATTTGCAACATAAGCGTTACAAAATTCACAATTCCTAATTTCCATATTTCTTTTTAAATTTATCTTAAAAATATTAAGTGACTAAAACGAAATTAAAACACACAAAAAAATTGATTAAAAATATCTATAAAATTTACTAAACCTTCTTTAAATAAGAATGTTGAGCAAATTCTGTGACTCCACATCCTTTTTATACTATAACGTTTTTCAAATCCTTGACGTCAAATGAAGATTTACAAGTTAAAGCATCGAAGAACAAAACAGAAATTAATTTGTAATTGTTAAACAAACTGTCTTACTAGAACCATGTTGTCTCACACTAGTGCTAAACGAAAATTTGCCTAAGGTCAAAGATCGTCTCTAAATAAGAAGTAAATATCATATATTATATTTTTTATATATAATTTTTTTAAATAAATTCTATTCCACTTTATATTAAAATACACAATGATATTATAACTTTCAATTCTGGGGGTTCTTTTGATCTGATGCTATTCGCCACATGGCAGATGTTTAGCAGATCCTCTTCTTACACAAGGTGTCCTATTTTAAAAGGCCAAACTTCAATGTTCAATCACCTCAGTATATTGCAGTTGGTTACTAGAAATGGTTTCATAATCGTCCTCCTCAAGCCCATCGGAAAGTCTTTTTTACGCCCACAGTTTTATCATGTTCAAACATTCCATAGAAACTGGAGAGATTTCGATTATAATACTATGCATCAATTTTTTAAAAGATTGTATGCTTTTTAAAGTTTGGAATAGATAATAAATTTTGGTTTGCTTTGTGTATCTACAGTGAGTTTTTTCATACCTTAGGGTAATTAGACAGTGATCCACTGTTTAACGGGGATTCCGAAACACTAAAAGACATCCATTGTCCTCCAGGATTCGAAGCGGAAGCCAGTAGGACCAATGTCCAGAGTATAAATTGTACAGAAAATAAAATAAATTATTATGGAACATTGATTTGGGTGTGAGGTTAAAAAAATCGAGAATACAGCGGCAGCTGCAGCACAATTAATACAACTGTGACCAACTGCGTGAATAGTTCAAGAAAGCAGGCCGAAAAGGGTAAAGGGTGGGAGAACCTCAACAGACCTAAGGAGCTTCATAGGAGATCACCACCTCCCGAATGGCTACGGGGGGACGACTACCAAGAACATCTTAGCCGCATCTGGGTAGCTGAATCGCAACCTGTTACATTGCTTCTACTCTAACGACACTACAGACCACCTCCCATCTTGAAGTGCACTTGACGATGCCGACCACGACAGTAGCTACGAGGAGATGGCAAATCTGTACTGGATGGCAAGGCGTCGAATGGCCGAGACAAAAACCAAATTCACAGCTGTATTTAAAGATCATAAAGGAAAGAATAATAGAAATTATTGTTTTAAGTAAGTACGCAAGCTGCAGGCAAGTAGCAGCATCTCTTACATCAGCAACGAAACAATTCAGTGATAATCGCCTGGTTCAGTTACTACAGCAGCCAAAACAGGCAAAGATAAAAATCAAATGAATAGTAACAAACTTGATGGCAAATAATTCTGACTTTCCATTACTTGCAATGAGCCAAAGTGTATTTACATTATACATGTTTTTTTGGGCAGTGGACATTGTGCGTTTACAAATTAAAAATACATTTTCTTCTCTGAGCGAAAATATATTTCCTTTTTAATATCAGACTACATAATTTTAACTCACCCCTGCTAAATTTGCTACGGAATGTTAATTGTGATAAATTTTGAATACGGTTAAATTCAGTTTTACTTTTTTTCACTTCCTAGTATCCATTTTAATTGACGACAGTATTAAACAACATAAGATAATCAAAATAATCTTTTTTTTTTTATACAAGAAAATTCTCTTAACAATGAAGATCCTCCATTTCAATTTGCATTAATTTAGTTTAAAAATCCTCTAATAGTAAAACTATCAAAAGTAAACATTAATGTTTAAAGCTGCATTCCGAGCATTTATTGAAAAGTGATCAACTGTAAACATTTAAATTGGGCACATTACATTTAAAATTGTTTTTAAAGCATTAAAAAATTCACAAAAGGTGAAAACTTTAATTAAAATACACAAATTGCATAGTAAAAAAGTACACTATGCATAAATTTCGAATGTATTAAAAAAATTTATCTTCAGGAACTAAATGTTATCAGTGAACCTTTCGAGTGAAAAGAAAGTAAAAATACGTACATTTTAAATAAAACAGACAAGAGCGCATTGAATTATAGATAACGTTCTTCATTTTTAGCAAGTTTTTCCGCAAAATTATGGCATTTTTCCTCGAATAGAACTACTTATTTGGAACTCGCAAGTGCAGCGAAAATAAATAAGTCCTCAGAGGCGAATTCACTACCCAAAAATCACACTTTAATATGTATAAGCATGTGCTGTTTGAGCCGGGAACGGACAGCATTTATCACATTTCGTGCATTTATAAGGCTCATCATGAGTGTGGATGCTGCGGACGTGTTGGTGCAATATGTGATTTTCAGCAAAGCATTTACCACATTCCATACAGTTATGCGAATTTACGGCAGTGTGAATGATGCGGATGTGGTCGAGCTGTCCAGAACGGCTAGCAAAGCATTCATCCCATTCCGTGCACTTGTATGATCTACCATTATGGGTGTACATGTCTTTCGTTAGGCTACTACTGTTAGAAAAATATCTATTGCACACCGTACATTTATGGGGCTTTTTTCGCCCATATGGGTGCGGGTGTGGGTGGTTCGGTTGGAACTGGTATTAAAGCTTTTATTGCATATCGTACATGCATAAGGCTTTTCCCCGTATGGACGCGGACGTGCCTGGTCAGACGATATCTGCAAGGAAAAGCTTTGTCACAATAGTTACAGGTATGCGATGTTGCAACATTACGAGAAAGAACGGGTGGTTCCACGTGATCTTTCGGTAGAAATTCAGCTGGGACATTTAATGGATTGGATTGAACTAATTGAATCAGTTTGAGGAATCGTTTCTAACGGATTATGTTGCGTATTTTGAATAGTCAAAGTTGGTATTTCTAAAGATGTTTCATAATATTGCGATATCTGATTCGACGATGCATTGTCGCTTTCATTGAAATCGTATATAAAATGAGGCGACATTTCATCAAGACATTCCAGAACCTTCCATTTGACAAGATGCATTTGGATGTTGATGCATTTGATTCATCAGTGCATTCCTTTGACCAAATGTCTGTTGAAACCCTGGCAAAAAACATGGTTCAGCAACAGGCAAAGCAGCGTTGACATCAGGATTTGGATTCCAGGGTTCACAAAACTGGGGATTTGGATTGATGATTGCACTATTCGCTTCAGTTGGCTGTAGCGAATATGCTTATTCGGTTTGATTTTCTTCACCATGCACAATGCCATTAAACAGGAAATTTCAGAATTACATGGATTCTGATTCGCAACCCATACTGGGAAGACTCTTCAGCAGCTGCCGTTGCTTCACAGTCGGTTCTTTGGTGAATGTTGGAAAGAGTGCTATGATGCCATGATGAACTTTCTTGATTCATAGATGGGATCCTTCCTTCATAATGTATTTGCTCTGTTTTTAAATCAATATCTTGAGATATGTTACCAGAACTAGATCGAGGAAGTGTCGTGACACATTGACGATGCTGGTGCCCGAAAATCCTGCAAGTATGAACTTCAAAATTTGCAACATAAGCATTGCAAAATTCACAATTCCTGATTTCCATATTATTTCTTTATAAAATTATCTTAAAATATTAACTGACTAAAATGCAATCAAGTACACAAAACAATTAATTAAAAAATATCAATAAAATTCAATAAACCTTCATTTAATAACAATATCGAGCAAATTTTTTTTTATCTCCACACCCTTTCTTTATATACTAAATTGTACAGAAAATAGTATAAATTATAATGCAATATTAATTTTGGTGTGAGGTTAACCGAAAAAAGCAAGAATCCAGCGGCAATGAGTCCCAGGACACTGCGAACTGCAGGAAAACGAAAGTTCTGATGTTCTAGCCAAAGAAGCATGCAATATGAATTACCCAGATCGTCCTCTCACCTACACAGCCAGCTGCAGCCCAATTAATATAACTTCGACCAATTAAGTGAATAGTTCAAGAAAGCAGGCCGAAAAGGGTAAAAGGGGAGAGAATCTCTACAGAACGAAGGGCCTCCCTAGCAGAGTCGCGGTTGCCATCTTCCGAATGGCTACGGGGGACGACTACCAAGATCATCTTAGCCAAATCGGGGTCGCTGAATCGCCAACCTGCCCACTTTGCTCCAACTCCAACAGCACTGCAGACCACCTCCCATCTTGCAGTGCACTTGACGATGCCGACCACGACAGTAGCTACGAGGAGATGTCAAATCGTTAGTGGATGGCAAGGCGTCGAATGGCCGAGATTCCACGGATGGGCATTAGCGCGTCCCGAATATAAATCACCCCGAATTCATAAAAATTTGATTTCTGTCTAAAATTTGATTTTGCACCGAATAAATAATAAATATTACTCTGAGCATCTCTCTACCTCTCTGCACATCTGACATCTTATATTGATTCGGAATGTTTACAAAGACCAAAATCACAGCTGTATTTAAAGATCGTATAGGAAAAATTAATTGAAATTATTTTTTTTAGTAAGTATGCAAGCCGCAGCCATGATCCATGCAAGGATCCTTGACATCATTGAGCAGCAAGTAGAAGCATCTCTTACATCAGCAACGAAAGAATTCAGAGACAATCACTTTGTTTAGTTACTACAGCAACCAAAACAGGGAATGATAAAAAGCAACAAAGTAACAAATAGTAACAAACTTGATGGCAAATGATTCTGACACTTCATTACTTCCAATGTGCCAAATTACATTTTTATTGCATATGCATTGTGGCTCAGTGGACATTGTGAGTTTACAAAGTAAAAATACATTTTCTTCTCTGAGCCAAAATATAATTCCATATTAATATCAGAATACATAACTTGAGCTCGCTCCTTTCAAATTTACAACGGAATGTTAGTTGCGATAATTTTTCTGTACGGTTAAATTCAGTTTTGATTTTTTCACTTCGCTAGTATCCATTTTAAATGGACGACAGTGATAAACAACATAATAAAATGATTTGTTTTTTTTCTATACGAGAAAATTCTATTAACAACGAGGATCTCCATTTCCATGGCTGAACAATTTACAAAATAGACGCGCAAGACAACAAAACAAGGAGATGTTTGCTCATTGCAGTAAAATTTACTTTCTGTAAGTTGATGCTTTCGTTTCTCTCATCTATCGCAATGTTATAAGGAAGCTGAGGTAGTTCTTAAGCACGTTCTTTTCGAAACAGTTATCGTTATCAATATTTATACCGCTAAAGCTTATTTAGACACGAAATGACCTGACGTTGTTTTTCAACTAGTTTCAAATCCATGCATTATTCTGAGCAATTTTAATGTTAGACATCGGGTTTTTAGCTCCTCTACCTCCATGAGTAGTTCCAAAATGCTCATGTATTGGATCCTTGAAAATAGTTTAAATATTATCAACACGAATATCATCTTATGTAACTCTTACTTAATCTTCGATTGTAGGTCTTACAAAACTGATCGTATAGACCATCCTAGCTTAAATCAAGAGCAGACATTTAGTCTGATATTGCATTTTTTTTTTTTTTTTTTTTTTTTTTGTTTATTAAGATACGTACAAATATACGCCTTGCCTGTTCAAATATATATTCAAAAATAATAACACCAAATCGTTTGGACATTTTTATCTGACCAAGGATTTTTTAAAAATTATTTCTTAAATTAGCATTTTGTTATTTATAACTTTGACCAAAACTTTCATGGCGAAACGCAATGCAGAATTTTTCTATGGGAAAAAGAAAATTTCCTTTAATTACGAAAAAAAAATTATTTCAGGATATTTGAATGAAATAAAAAAAAAATAATTTCTCTCCAGCTTAAACATTTAGTATCACAATTACAGATTTTTAACTTAAGAACAATTTAATACACTGCAGGATATAATGTTAAGATCCGTAAATCCTCAAAGTTATTCACAATAGAAGATCTTTTCTGATAGAAGTAAGACCATTTGCAAAGCTAGTAATAGCTGAGTTAGAGATCTCAATGTCCAGTCTAATTCATTTGCATCTCATTCCAACCATGTCATTATTAATGAAGTTATTCATTTTGATTTCTGTCAAATAAGCTACGTATAACAATTGTTCTTCTGACATGGAGTTAAAAACACTTTTCTTAAAAAACAACTATATCCACTGATTGTAATCTGGCAAAATTTGCAAATTAACTGTCCAATTATTATCTGCATCAGTAATTAAACATCTTTAATGACATCGGATTCATATTTGACATACCATTGAAGTGGTTTACCTCTCAGATATTTTCTATTCCAAAACCAAACAAACACGTAAAGTCCAGACGTAACTAAGGCGCATGCTGTCCTCTAGTTGCTTCAACCTCAGTGCTAAAAAGTGTTTAAAAAGTTAACTTTCCATAAGTTTTTCAAATACCGGCAAATTACGCCCATAAGAAATTGCTTTAATTCAATTTAAAGGGGCTAAAAATATGTTTTTTAGGTACAAATACGCATATAATTATGTTTCGAGAGTCGCAATAATTTTAAAGATTTTGCTTCTGAGGGGGCAGGCCCGTCCACATATTTCCCGATGATTAATTGTCTGAATTTAATGAGAGAATTCGGATACATTTTTATAGATTCTAATTCCTTAATCCAAAGGCGCTTTCAATTTCTTTATAGAAAGTATAAAGGTTTTAAAAAACGCGCGGGAAAGTTCAGAGGCATAACATTTGCAATAGACGATATATTTTACCTTAGTTTGAGTGATAACTTTAAGTGTGTATCTACAAGCGATGGCCTAAAACTTTATTTGAAATTAATGTGTTTTATTTGATACTGTAATTTATTTTGCTAAAATAATGCTGTAATTTATATATTAATTAATATTAATTAAGATATATCCATTGTTGAATTGCTAATTATTTAATTTTTGTGTCAGATATATCCTTATTGAATCACTTCTTTTTTTAAATTATCATAATAAATAAAGATAATTCAACTAGTTTAAAAATAAAATGGAAATACATGAAGTTAAAACAAAACGTGAAAGGGTATAACAGCTAAGCTGTACTATATTATACATACAATACTATTTTAGGCAAACCTTGAATAAAACAATTCAAATAAAAGTAAACTTGTAGAAACGTAAACTAAAAGTTCCGTAAAAACAACAATATTTTTTCCCCCTAAATATTGTTTCAGTTGTTTGTTTTCGTTTCTACAATATTAAACACATATTTTTTTTGAAGTTGCAAACTAGCAAACCAATCCAAGAGTGTATAACAAATAATGATTTGATTTTAAAAAGAAAACGAGGTTATTTTCGAGATAAGAAAAGAATGTCAGAATTACATTAAAAAATACAGAGTAATTCTGTTTGTTCACAGGCAATTTCTAAAATTTTCAAAAACTCTTGCTTTCTTTAAGCTATTGGAATTATGTGTTTGGATTGCCGAATGGTGCATCATATAAAATGCGATGCATTCGTCTTCCCTCCATAATATTTTAAAAGTTTAGTACATACACCTTTCTGGGTAGTGGATAAAAACTTATTACTTCAACATAACCTTAATAATCTTATGACCAGAAAAAAAGGTCAAATGGTCGACATAAACAATGCAAGCTAAACCTTTGTTCGGCTCAAATATGGTTTTCAGTAACAGATATGAATCCGAAACTTTTATAATAGATTAAAATTTGGTTCAATGTATGTCAACGGTCAATGTGGTTATCAGTGAAAGTATTCTCAAGTCTAGTGTCGATAACATTTTTCGAAGTAAAAAATTATATTCAGTAATGAAATAGTTTTTTTTAGAAGTTAACTTTGAATAATATTGTTTCATAATATTCTTTCAATAATATTGTTTCATAACATTCTTTCAATAATATTGTTTCATAACATTCTTTCAATAATATTGTTTCATAACATTCTTTCAATAATATTATTTCATAACATTCTTTCAATAATATTGTTTCAATAATAAGTCCAGAATATGACTATC
Organism: Caerostris extrusa; assembly: GCA_021605095.1. Classification (NCBI taxonomy): domain Eukaryota; kingdom Metazoa; phylum Arthropoda; class Arachnida; order Araneae; family Araneidae; genus Caerostris; species Caerostris extrusa. Next base: position 19,327 of record BPLR01013221.1, on the reverse strand, counting down.
CAGACTATATGAATTATTAGAATTAGATTGAAATATTAACTACAAAACCACAAATTCAAGACTGAAGGAATTTTAACTTTTACGATAAAATGACGATTTTGTTCAATTACGATAAAATATTCACATTCGTGTTTTACGATTAAACTCCAATTGGCCAACATTAAAGATCCTAAACGTTTATAAGATTGAATTTATATAACTTTTCTCATATTATTCATGGAGTTACCTCCGAGAAATTTGTACGAAGTACGAACAGGAAAATATTGCATTTCTGGGCATTATATAGTCTTTCGCTGTAAGCACAATGCACCTTCCGTACCAATAAATATTAGTAGTACTACAGATAAAATATTCCTTAAAAGAATCGGTGTATTCTTACTAAAAATCTTAATATAGAAGACAAATAACAAGTGTTAGATTGCTTTAGTAGCACTATTAAGAAACTCTTATTTAAAAATAACGCTAATATGCACTGATTAAATATTTTTTTTTACGTCTGAAAATAAAGAAATAATACCCTGATTTAATTTTCGAAATTGCACAAGAAAATCATTTTCTAAAGCACAGTTAATATGTATTCAATTGATTGAAATGCTAAAGATTTCAGAAACATTAGACAACAAAGACAACAACGCAATTTATAATATCCATTTATTACTGAAACAAGAAAATAACAATAAACTACATTTTTTTCCAAATATAAACATTTTCAGAAGAAATATTTCTTTTTCTACACAACAAAGTCTGCAATGATTTGCTAAGGTTCTCAATTGCAGAAGTAATTAAGAAAAACTGAACGCGACACAAATTTAAGGATATTAAAATGGCATTAGTATAGTAACCATAAAATCTAATGTTATTAAGTAGTAAAATAATTAAAAGCTACGATTTAAAACTGCATTTATTTAAAAGGGATAAGTTGTAAAAATTTCAATAAATCTCATTTAATTATTTTTTAAAGAATTTGTTATTTATTAAAATTAATTATTTTGCAATTAAGTATTATTAATTAATTTTAAAGACTTACAAATTTCACTACAGGGTAAAATATTAATTAAAATACAAAATATCTTTGTGAAAGTTTAAATTAGGCACATTAAAAAACAATTTTAATTTTAAAGTATTACAAATTTCACAAAAGGTGAAAATATTAATTAAAATACAGAATTGCATAGTAATAAAATACACTACTCATACATATCAAAATGTATTCAAAAATATTGAATTTCCAAAAGTTATTGTTTCAAGAACGGAATATTATCAAAAATTCTAAAGAGTGGAAAAATCAGAAAAAAACATAAATTTTAAATAAAACAGAACAACACATTGAATTACAGAAGACGTTCTTATTTCGTGGCGCGGTTGGCCCCAAAATTATAAAATTTTCCAAGAATAGAACGACTTATTTTTTTCTCAGCACTTGCGAGCACCCAACAAGTCCTCCGAGGCGATTTCATCATACAAGAATCACGCTTTATTATGTATAAGCATGTGACGTTTGAGCTGAGAAAGGAAAGCAAAGCATCTACCACATTCGGTACATTTATGTGGTTTATCATCGGTGTGGACGGTGCGGATGTGTGCGCGCAGTGTGTCACTGTCAGTCAAAGCCTTTACCACATTGCTCACATTTATATAGTTCTTTCCCAGGGTGGATGCTGCTGAAGTGTTCTTCCAGTCTGGAACGGAAAACAAAGTTTTCACTACATTCCGTACATTTAAGTAGTGTTCTTCTGTTATGCATGCGCATGTGCTTGGTCAGGACAGAAATCTGAGTAAAGCCTTTATTGCATACCTTACATTTATAAGGTTTTTCGCCCGTATGGGTGCGAATGTGCCTTGTTAGATCGGAAGGGAAAGGGAATGTTTTTGTCACAATAATTACAGGCATAGGGTCTCCTAACACTACAAGAGAGATCGCCAGGTTTAAGGTGATATTTCGGTTGGAAATCTTTTGGGCATTTACTGGAATGGATTGGACCAGTTGAATCAGTTGGAGGAATCGGGTCCATGGGATTATATTGCGCATTTAGATCGACCGAAGTCGGTATTCCTTTAGATGTTTCGTAATGTTGCGACATCAGATTCGCCGATGCGTTGAAGTTTTCATTGAAATCGGATGTAAAACTGGACGACATCACATCCGTGCTAGATGTTCCCGAGCATTCGATTTGTGAAGATATATTAATACGTTGAGCCATTTGAATTGCCAGTGCATTTCTCTGACCAAATGCCTGCTGAAACCCAGGCAATAAACGTGGTTCAGCAACGGGCATGGGATTGTGTTGATCAGCAATAGGTGAAGGTGTCGATTCGGATTGGTTTTCTTGATCCTGCGGCATGTAAAGAAACATAAAATCTGAAATTTCAGGATTATATTGACTCTGGTTCTCAATTCCATTCGAGGACTGTATTTCAGCAGTTTCAGTCGCTTCACAGTCGGACCTTTGATGTATGTTGGGAAAAACACTTTGTTCTGCTGAAGAATTTATTCGACCCGTAGCTGGCCGCCCTGCGTCATAGGTCAATGGCAATGCTGATCTTGAATCAATATCTTTGAACCAAGTTACCAGAACTGGACCGAGGAAGGGTTGCGGAACTTTGACGTTGTTGGTTTCCAAAATTCCTGCAATAATGAACTTCAAAATCTGAAAGATAAGCATTGCAAAATTCACAAATCCAGATTGCCATATTTCTTAATAAAATTTTCTAAAATATTGACTGACTAAAATTCTGTTAAAAAACTAATAAAATTGATTTAAAAATATCAATACAATTTATTTATACCTTAATTTAACAATAATATTGATTAAAATGTGAATGAAGTGGTATATGGGGATGTGAAGTAACAAGGACTATAATCCAATAATCACTATATATATGAACAGTTAGTTTTTCCTTATATTTGTAATATGTCACTCTCCACAACGCTCTACGATCGTGTTACACCGGGACCTACAGTTTAAAGTGGATTCCGAACCACTACAAACACTCATGGCACCGCCGGGACTCGAACCCGAAACCTGTGGTACCGAGCGCCAGAGCGCTAGCGCTCTGCCACTCGGCTATTCAGGCCCCTGATTAAAATGTTTTCTCTCCACACCCTTTATATACTTTTGTTTTCTTTAATTCTTGGACGTCAAATAACTTGACGTTGTAATCTTCACAAGTTGAAGCATCGAAGAACCGAACAGAAATTAAATTGTATTTCCTAAATAAACTGTCTTACAAGAGCTATCTTGTCGCACTAGTGCAAAATGAAAGTCTGCCTAACGGAAGACATCGTCTCTAATTGAGGCATGACTTTCTCTTCCAGTTAGAAAGAATGCTTGTTTATATAAACATATTAATTTCATCTAATTTTAAAAGGAATGTACAAAAAGGTCTTTACTTTCACTTTTGGAGCCCTTTCATCAGATGTCGTTCAACATAAGGAAGATGTGTAAGGAGATTCAGCGTTACCGAAGATGATCTTTATAAAGCGACAAACTTTAGTGCAATTTCGTAATAGGGCAGCAATTTTTTAAGCACTCTTTGAGAGATGGTGTCTGGAGATTCTCGTAATCCTCCTCCTCAAATCCATCGGAATGCTTACATACGATCAGAGATTTATCATTCCCATCCATTTCATAGAAACTGGAGGAATTTAGATTCAGCTTAGTATACCAAGTTTTGACCCCGTTCAGTTAAGAAATTTAATCGCTGTAAACCAGACTGAATCGGAAATAATGAGAACGATATAATCCTGTATATTAATTTTTGTAAAGAAGATATGCGTTTTGAAAGTGGCAATAAAATATAATTTGTAGTTTTGTTGTCTCTCTACAGTTATTTTTTTTCCCAATTTAGGATAATTAGTAGACTTTATCGTGGATTTCAAAAACCATTTATGCCACATAAAGGATTGAAACCTAAATCCTGTGGTGCGAATGATTAGAGTATAATTTTTGAGAAAATTTAATAAATTATTAAGCAACATTAATTTTGGCTTGTGATTGACTGCTGATATGTTCCTATTGAGGACTTTGTATTTTTACTCCTGGTAGTTTCTTTTCCGTGTTATATTTTTTCTAATTAAATTTTGCTTTTTCCTGAACTTCTCAATAATTATGAGAAATTCTCCATAAAGCCACCGACTAGGAATTAAACTGAATTAAGGTATCCAATTTTTAAAATTTTAATCAGCCCGCATTCATAAAAAGTTAGCCGTACGCTAAAAAAAAAAAAGTCAGCCCTACGTTATACGGTCATATATTAGACCGGGACCACGACTTAAAGTTGATTCCGGGCCATTGCATACATTGATGGCATCATCCGGTCTCGAACCCTGTGGTACGGAGCGAAGAAATATAGTCACTATATTTACTATAGTCTATACTATAATTTACTATAGCTTTACTATGTTAAACTATAGTCTGTACTCTACTCTACTCTACTATACTATAGGTTTACTATAGTCTAACAAAAACACATTTAATTTGTTTCACAGGGTAATTCAAAATGAAGGTTTGGTTTGGTGTGTCGCTCTACAGTCATTTTGTGCACACTTTATGTTAAATTGACCGGGACCTACAATTTAGAGTCAAAAGAAAAAGCAGATTTGAAATTTTTTTTTTTTACAGTGAAGAACGAGGCAATGAAGTGCCATATATTGCACATTATTGGTTAGAGGGCAGTACAAAATTGTTTTACACTTTGACCATGAGCAACATTTGTTATGCGGCAAACGTACAATGGGTCCTTCATTTTGAAAATAAATTAGTAAGAAAGATCTTTGTTCAGGCTATTTAAGACCGTTGAGACAATAGATTTACGTAGTTTAGACGGGAGATATTCCAAATTTAAAAACGCTTAACAATAATATTCAAAAGTTAAATAAACACATGTAGGGTTATTCAAAATGAAGGTTTCTATGTTTGCCGCATAGAAAATGGCGTTCAGGTTGAAATCATAAAATAACTGTGAACTTCACTCTATCCATTGATTTGGCCTATCATTACGGCGTTCATTGTAAATAATTTTTTTAAAAGTTCTCCTTCATTTTGTATTATTCTGTGTTTTAAAATGCGAGAAAAATAGGACAGTACAGTACATAAACTCTACGAAACAGTACATAAACTCTTAATTATTGACGTTATGATGAACAACTGGCTAGCTCCCTGGCCGTTGGAAACATAAGCTTCAAGTTCGAATCCTGACGATGGCAGGCATGGATGTTTGATAGTAGTTCGGAATCCTCATTACACTGTAGGTCCCGGTCTAATTAGCCCAAAGTGTGCGCAAAAGGACCGGACAGAGACTAACCAAACCTAAATTATTTTTTATATCGGAACATGAACAAAGATGAACTTGAAAATGAACTCTGATTTAATTTTCGAAATCGCGCAAGTAAATAATTTTCGTAACTACATTGAAATTTGCAGTCATTGAAACACATATTTCAATTTGTTTATTGAAACGCCAAAGATTTCAGAAATATTTATTAGTAAAACAAGAAATTATGCCCCTGCCAACCACTCTTGGTATTTTGCTAGGAAACCGGGAGGAATTTTTCCAACTTAGACCGAGATTCCATCAGACTGATTTTTCTCGCTTCTTGAGTGGCCCCACAAGTGCCCTCAAGAAGCAAGGCACTGTCAAAAATATTCCTCAAGAATTGGTGCTCGAGGCACCCTCGTACATATTTTTTGTTTTTTACAAGATCAATACAAAATATTAATATTATACTGTATTGATTTGCATAATAAATATTCCCTCAGTGCCATCTTGAGACCATCAAATAATATTCACTAATTTTTATGCTGACGTTAAACCAGAAAAGTGAACATGAAATATGTCGATTCCTTACGTCGCACATATTTTTATTTGTTTGTTTAATAACTTGACAATAAATGAACAATTTGAACTAATTGTTTAATATCCTGTTTTTAGAGGATTGGGACCCTCAACTGTCAAAACTTTAGACTTTTTTTGCAGACATTTTAGGGGTGCCTGAATGGCCGAGTGTCTAGTGGGAACTGGATCTAGCCATTTTAAACTTCCCTGTGTGTGTGTGTGTATTTGTTTGGAATTTGACAAAGTTCCGACCCTCAACTGATTTTAGACTTCTAGACAGTTCCGAACAACAGCAACATGCATGAGGCTTTTCGCCCGTATGGGTGCGGATGTGCCTGGTCAATTTTGAACGGCAAGAAAACGTTTTGTCATAATAATTGCAACCATATGGTCTCGCATCAACTACGAGAACGATCATGAGGTTCAAAGTGATCTCTCGGTTGGAATTCGTTTAGACGATTATTGAAATGTATAGAACCAATTGTATCAGTTGCAGGAATCGGGTCCATCGGATTATAGTGTGCATTTTGATCGGCCAGAATCGGTATTCCTGAAGATGTTTCATGTTCTTGCGATATCACCGTCTGGTTTCACTATCATCGTCTGGATGTTACGAATAGGCAAGCGTATGCTGTACTATCTCGCAATTTTAAAAAAGCCAGTAATTGAAAGAAAGTGACTTTATTTAACGTGAAAAAACTAATTAAAACTAAATTTGACTTGACAAAATGTACAATTTTTTGTAGTTTAAACATAACTAACAAGAATGACTTATGGGACGTTACATACGCACACATTTTCAGGGAAAAAAAAAGCCGAATTTAATAACATTAAAACTTATAATAATTAACAAAACTTACATAAAACTGAAGCTAAATTTAAACTTGCATTGCTGTAGTTTCTTGAACTGCGCTTCAGGTAGCTTATTCTGTTATAGTTCTCAACACTATCTAGCGATTCTTTCTCACCCAGCCAACGATTTAATCATTTCTGTTTTATTTCTTTTCCAATTTCTCTGCCCAGTGTATGTAACTCCCTTTTTTGTGCTCTTCCAGTTACTCGTTCATTTTATTTTAATTCTCTCCCACGTATTTTAAATACTTTCATCATTTATTACTAAAATAATTGAAAAAAAAAAAAACGTTCACTCTATTAAACTTTGTTTTAGTATTTGGGCAAGATTACTTTTAGTCTTTACCGCTTTCTTTCCCCAGCAATGCTCTTTCAATGGACAATCAAGATAGAATCTAACGGCTGGTGCGCTGCCACGGAGCTTCACCAAAACTCAAATCATCATCATGGAGTAACATTTAGGCGTTTTTTTTAGAAATCTGTCTTTGTTGGCAGATCATGTTTTCAAAGTGATATTTTCTAGTGAAGTTTCCCATGGACAATCTGAGATAGAAGCTAACAGCTGTTGCGCAGCCACGGAGCTTCAACAAAACTCAAATCATTATCTTGTGAAGTGTAGTATCTTAATAAAATGTTAATGTTTAATATATATATATATATATATAATTTGTAAGTATATTTATATAATGAAATATGTCTGTGTTTATTCGCATGGTCGAACTTGCAGCCGAGAATTTTACATATATATATTATTTTTTAATTTTGTATCTACCACTAAAATTTTGAACTACTTATGGATATATACATTCAATTGACTGCATTTCTCCATTGGTTGTTGCATTGTCTCCATTGGTTGTTCTTATTGGTGTACAAGTTTGCATTAGATAAAAATCTGTTTTTATTGGCAGATTATGTTTTCAAAATGAAATGCAGCATTGCTTGAATCCTCCCGCTCTCTTTCCCTACTCGGGTTATTTTTGATCTCGTTATTTAGCCTTACTCGGTTGCCTTCTGGAATGGATGTCTGGTTTTCATTACGGCGGTGCTCGGTTTTTTATTAACTTTTCTTTTTCACTACAGTTTGCTTTTATTTTGTAATTTTAATTCCTTTCTTTCAGTAATTTTTGATCTCTCTTAATATTTTTATTTATTTTTGTAATATTTATTCATTTAATTATCTACTTTTTCTATAAATTTAAAAAAAAAAATTTCACACTGCCAATGGGCTTGGACCAAACGACAAGAACCCTATTTTTTTTCAAGACGGAGGTTTATGGTTTAATATAACTAAAGCTTAGAGAGAAAAAGTACTCCCAGATTGTCTTATTTTATTGGAAAAAAAGAGAACTGAGCCAAACTCGTTTTGGCGATAGGCTTTATTTGGTGTTTTTTTCTGGGTACTTTGCTTGCGTAAGAATTTGAATTATTAGAAAATCGAATTCTTGTAAAATTTTCATATAGTGCCCATGGGTTATAGCTTATTTTATTTCGTTTTCTGGTCTTACAGCCCTTAGTATAATCGGTACTTACGTACTAACGGTACCTTGGCGACAATTAGTGAAAACGCGCCAACCGCCGCTACAGATTTGGCGGCTTTTAAGTGGCACCAATCCACACTTAAAAACAATCAAAACGCTTTCAAAATATTTTTATTCAAAACAATAAAATATATAAAACACTTCATTTAAAATCAAAATAATAATACATAAAACACTTCATTAAAATCAAAACGATTTAAAAATGGCGACCACAACGACTTTAACGTTTAGTAAACAAACTTTCATCAATTTCCACAATGCAATCTGGTCCACCAACCTTTTTTTTTTTTTTTTTGTTTATTCACCATATCGAAGACACATAATTCACGCAGGTAATTGTTCCAACCTATAACAGTTTTATCCGATATATCAAGTTGCTTTTCACAAAATTTAATCGACGTCAACTCCTCGCACCAGCAGTATGAATCTCAAAGCTGTACGAAATGGAATTCTGCTTCCTTCAAACCAGTTGTCTTTTCGGAATCCCACACGATGAGCACACTGACTGAAATTGCATTTCCAAAACTTACGTTCACCAAAATAAAGTTTCATGTCATGGGAATTGGGACATTTTCGTTGTTTTGGTAAAATATTTCGCTCCTGGAAAAATAAAATTGCATCGTGCTCCGTTTCTGACAAATCCCAAATACGCATTTTCGTATCACAACAATATGGCGTCGAAACTCAGTAAATCTACAGCCGTTAAGATTGCCGCCACTTAAAAAGCGCCAAATCTGCAGGGGTTACTGTATTGGCGCCACTGAAAAACCGCCAAATCTGCAGGGGTTCCATTGGCGACACTTAAAAACGCCAAGTCTGTCGCCAAGGTACCGTTAGTACGTAAGTACCGTATAATTTTTATAATTCTACCTGACTCCTCTTAATTGCCCAGTTTCTTAAAAAAAAAAAAAAAACTTTTCAAATCAAATAAAACTGCTTAGAATCTGAAATTATCTATTATTGTACAATTTCTTTTTATTCAGTTTGCTAATTTGTTCTTCTACAATGTTCAATTGTATACGGCACATCTCGACACCTTTTATGCAGGAATCATATTGAGCAAGAAAAATACACATATATCTTCTCAACCATTCTAATTTTTAAAATTTATATTGTAGTTCTTCCAGAACATTATATATCGCTAAATGCAGAACTTGAAGGAAAAACGATACCTTGAATAAGTCATAGAATAATTCGAAATCATCCAAATTTATATTCATACAATTTTTAACGTGATAAAAACATTAACATTAACATTGTTATTCCTTGGAAAAAGTATTTCAAATATATAGATTCAAATTTTAATTTAGTATTTTTTCTTTTTTTTTACTTAGTCCAACATCTCATATGGAAAAAACATTTTTGAATATACTAAAAATAAATTTCGTTTGAATTTTAGAATTTTTCTCTTATCAAAAGACATGAATAGGAGCAATAAATTTCTTTTGTATGCAGCTTTTCTACGATCTATAAGTACTTACAAATGACTTATGCCCTAAGTCAAACTTAAAGATCATTAAAGCTTTTCAAAATATTACTCTCAGACGAATCACTGCAGCTAAATGTTATATGAGGAATTCGTAAATACAGCAAGCCATTAATATTCCTCCACTTAAAGACTTCCTTAAGCCCGTTTCTGAAAAATTTTTTAATTCTATTGCTAACCACAAGAACGCAACAATCCAGGAAATTAAAATTTATGAACCTAATATTAATGTTAAAAGCGAAATATTTTAATTTAGTATTTTTTTCTTTTTTTATGTGTTTTATTTTAATAATTCATTTTTATTTGTTTTATTTTAATAATTTGTTTTTAGTTTAATTTTATTTAAATTTTCTATTATTGTGGACAGTTTACTTAATACTCAACTGTTAATACCTTGTTATTTACCAAACATAAAAATATTTATAACATTTATACAAATTAATAACCTAAAATTTTAAATTTTTAAATTATTATATACTTTTATTTTATTAAAACTAACGCTACACAATTTATGAGTTTCTTCTGTAATTTGAAAATATGCACTGATTATACTTTTTTTTTAATAAATAAGTGCTATATTCAATTTGGTAAACTTTTGTTCAGAAAAAAATATGTTTGAAGATTGAAAAAAATTATTCGAACAATTCTAAATATGGATTCAAATAAGAACATAAATATAAAATTCTTTCTTTCTAAGAATATATTAAGAATATTTATAGTTATTCTTATAGCTGTAAATAAATCTAAATTATCAGAAGAATTACTTTCAATAAGGAAAAACATAAGAACGAATTTTATTTAGATTTTAGAATTATCAAAAAAGAATAGACATATTTTTTTTTTTTTTTTTAGTTATGTTATTATATTTTCAAAACAATATATTTTTGTTAATTTATTTATTAGATATATTTGTCCAACAGAAAGTAAATGGTCTTATTTACGAATCTTTTCAAAATAGACAGTTTAACCAAAGCCTTCTAAAAACTCGACCTTTCTCTTATTTGTCGCGATGATCCGGCAAGCAAAACTACTGTTATTACACATACAGAGTCATGTATATATATATATATATATATATATATATATATTTCATTACAGAAACCAAGACTTTCACGCAATCGATTCAGTATTAGAAATTAGTGTTTGTTAAGTTTTTTATAGAGATCTGATTAAAAGTTTTGGAGATATAGGTCCATTTCTGCACTCTTTTGAATTATGTCAAGTTTCCTTAAAATTCATTCAGATAATTTAAATCCCTTTTACGGTTGTAATAAGTTTTTAAAAAATATTATTTCCTATGATCTGAATAGTTAAAAGAAATTTTTGGTTTTTGTATTTTATTTTTTTTTTTGTATTCTATTTTTGTTTTGTATTTTTGTTCTTCTGACTTTTGTATCAGAGAAACAAACATTATATGTGTTTAATGAGTAATTTAATCAAAATTTAAAAAGTTGCTCAGATAAATCCGTAAAATACACACATCTTTTTAATGAATAATAAAATTGCTATTTATTTTTTACTGACATGTTTTTCTTAAACCATCTAATTGTTAGTGAAAGAATACTTTTTACTCCTGATTAATTGATGCTACATCTACATCACGTTAGCTTATTGGCTCAATCTACCTTCTATGTGACTAAAATAAATATGTAAACTTTGATTACATTATTTAATGTACCATTCTCAAATGGATTTTTATTCCTGGAGGTTTGCTTATGATACCTTAGTATTTTTTTTTTTCACAATCTTTTGTTAATGGTTATTAACTTTACTAAAAAAGAAGGAAGCTGATTCTCACCCATATGCAAATTGAAGAAAACTTCTATTATGCAGCTTAAAACTTCAGTTGCATAAATAACCCGATTGTTCTTGAATTTGGTTCTATAATATTAAAAGAGGGTAGAAATATTCTCCTCGGCAAATGAAAACTTCATATTTACAAATGAGTATAAAATAAAAAATTCAGAAATATTCGTTTGTAAATATTGAAGTTCATTATTACAACGTAATTATAGACAAATCATATTACGACATATCAATTGAAATTCAGATCATCATCATGGAAATTTTAGAATTAGTTAGCACTGAATGCAGCTATGTAAAAACTAAACTATATGGAATAATAAATTTAATACAAAATTTTGGATTGGTGCAGATGTCTTCGTTCGTCATCATTGTAGATCAGCATCCGTTGATATTTGTTATCGACTAGAAGAGAATAGAATCTATAGATGACCTGTTTCTACACAACAAATCAAGGCCACCATTTGCCCAGCTCCGCGATAACTTTCCTTCTGAATTGATACGTTTAGTTGATATTATGAAATTTCCAAAAACATATTCCGCTTAAAAATTAGCTCTTGTTAATCTAGTTGTGCAGTAAACCAGTAAAACATTCTTAACAAGTTCCGACATAGAAATGGGCCGCTAATCTGCGTATACTCGCAGGACGACAAAATAATTTAAACATTAATAAAACATAATTAAACAAAATACGAAATTAATACCAAAATAAACTAATTAATTTTACTTTTAATGAATACTTAAACACAATGCTTACACTTAAATTTAGAATATTTATCAGATTTATATTTGGAACACAAAATAGAACTAATTACAAATGATTACAGAGAAATAATCATATTGTAAGCAATAAAATTTTCACTTACTAAAATTGTGACACAGCTAATTTTCCCATACTTTAAAAATAAATATCCCTATCTGTGAGTAGGCACATATATCAGGTATATAGTAAGTGATCTCAAATAAAAATGTAATCTGGTAAATCTATCATAGCAGCAAAAATTTTAACGCAGATTGTAATGGCAGCAAAAATTTTAACGCAGATTGTAATCGCAGCAAAAATTTTAACGCAGATTGTAATCGCAGCAAAAAATTCGTAACCAGGACATCGCCCAGTTTCAGTTTCGGTTTCACTTCACCCACGTCAAGCCGAAAGTTTCGGTTTCTTTTTGATTGAATCATCGTTGGTGAGGTTTCGTCATCTGCAACTCCTGAATTCATCAAAGAAGTAATATACCTTGACTAAACACATTAGGAGACGGCAAAATCAACACATGTATTTGTGAACAAACATTTTCAGGCGTGGAGAAAGAAATAAGAGGTTTAATTTGTTATTCTACGGTCATTTTGTGCATTATTTAGGCTAATTATATAGGGACTTACTGTTTAAAGTGGATTCCGAAACACTCACAAGCATCCGTACCACAAACAGGATTGGAACCTGAAGCCTGTGGTAACAAAGACTAAAGATGCCAGCCTAACTGGCCACCAAGTGGTTTGTGGCCATCATCAATGTATTTGTGAACCAAGTTATCAACAAGTGTATTTGTGAACAGACATTTTCAGGCTTGGAGAAGGAAATAAGAGGTTTAATTTGTTATTTTACTGTCATTCTGTGCATTATTTAGGCTAATTAGAGCGGGACCTGCAGTTTAAAGTGGACGAAACACTCACAAGCATCCGTACCACAAGTAGGATTGGAACCTGAAGCCTGTGGTAACAAAGACTAAAGATGCCAGCCTAACTGGCCACCAAGTGGTTTGTGGCCATCATCAATGTATTTGTGAACCAAGTTATCAACAAGTGTATTTGTGAACAGACATTTTCAGGCTTGGAGAAGGAAATAAGAGGTTTAATTTGTTATTTTACTGTCATTCTGTGCATTATTTAGGCTAATTAGAGCGGGACCTGCAGTTTAAAGTGGACGAAACACTCACAAGCATCCGTACCACAAGCAGGATTGGAACCTGAAGCCTGTGGTAACAAAGACTAACGATCAGGTGGGTAAGAAATATGAGGAAATAAAATAAACAACTTGACTAATCACTTTTGCACCTAAAACCAAACATATTATTAAAATACTGTGATTTATTTATGTCAAATTGCATAATAAAATATATTTTTATTAATTTGCTTATATATTAAAATAATAAAAAATTACCTTAAATAGCATTTATTTGAGTTTTTTAATGCAGTCCGTAGTAAAGTAACAATGGGTTTATGGGAATTACGCTTTTCACAAATCTGTGTCGAGCAAATTCTTCAGTTCTTTTTTAAATTACCTCTTATCTATGTTGTTCAATGCCGTTAAGTCTAATGTCTCTAATGGCGTTTTTTAAAACGACCTGTTTATTCAATTCCTTCTATTAGCTCACACTCTCCCTATATATATCTTATTCAAATTTTCAACCGTTCATAAAATACTTTTTTATTCATCCACTCAAGTTCAAATACATGTTTTTTGAAATTGTAGTGGATGACACTTGATGTCAATACAGTTTTTTCAAATATTAATTTAGTAATTAAATTTAATTAATTAATTTTAGTTTTTTTTTTAGATTTAAGTTGCATGTATCTATCAATAGATGGTGCCAAATAAAAAATTAAAAATTAAAAAATTGAATGAAAATTATTTATAAATTACTTTCTGCAATATAGTGGGGAAAAAAAGTAGGAATTGAATTAAAAAAATTTTTTATATGTTATTTTTTTTTAATACTATAAAGGGCAGCACATTTACTATTTGAGATATTTCATTTATATTCTATGAGCATGCGCTTACAGGAACTTTTACTCATCCACTGTATTTTTTCTCATTTGAGATATACCACTCAGGTTTCGGAACAAATATCTATGAAATAATTTAATCCGCCGTCCTTTAGCATCACAGCATTTTTGTCATTTTTTCTCTTTTACTAACATGAACATAATCATTGCTCACTGCCTCTTTTTACCAATGTGTTTTTATTTGCTATGTGTTTTATCTAGCCAGATTAGGAGTTCAGGCCATAATCGGCCAAGGTACTTCGTAAAAATAGACTGACTGACTAGCATCACAGACGTTTTGAATTCCGAAATCTAGTAAATCTACTTATTATAGTAAAATTACTTCTATAGTATTCTAAGTAAGTCTAGTAAAATTACTTATTATAAAGGTAGGTGATGATTAAAAGTGAGTTTTTTTTTTTTTTTTTTTTTGCTGTGGTAATGCAAGTAGGATTCTTCAAAGATCTGCTTATCATTGAATCTCTTCAAAGATAAGCGTGATTTCAGTTTGATGCAATTTGACGCAAACTATTCGATGTTTGTGTGATCCAATGTTTTGCTTGTCAATTGCATGGAAAATTTGCAGAATATTTTTGCAAATTTAGTTATTTCGAGTACCATTTCTTTTTGTTTTTGAAACAAGGAGTTCTAAGTTAACTTTTTACATATCTGCAAAATTATTATAAAATGTACTACACAATTAGAAAATAATATTCTTAAATACATCAATTTTGAATTAAAAAGCACTTTTGTTTCAATATTGTAAGGAAGCATAACTGACATAAATGATTTACGTTATTATGCCATTTGAAGAAAAAAAAAAAAAAGTGTCTGCGTAGCAGCCGTTAGCTTCTATCTTGGATTGTCCATTGGAAATATGAAAGAGCATTGCTGGCGAAAGAAAGCGGTAAAGACTAAAAGGAATCTTGCCCAAATACTAAAACAAAGTTTAATAGAGTGAGGTCTTATTTTATTTTATTTATTTATTATTATTATTTTAATAATAAGTGATGAAAGTATTTAAAATACGTGGGAGAGAAATAAAATAAAATGAACGAGTAACTGAAAGAGCACAATAAAGAAGTTGCATACATTGGGTAGAGAGTTTTGAAAAGAAATAAAACAGAAATGATTAAATCTTTGGCTGGGTGAGAAAGAATCGCACACATACGATAACTGCACCCATATGTATATATACAGTAGAACCTCTTTAAGTCGAACCTCGATAAGTCGAAAACCTCCACAACTCGAAAAAAAAAAATTTTTCCCTTCACTTGCAGCCCCAAAACCTCCATTACTCGAAATTTAAACCCTCTATATGACGAAATAATGAATCAATCCCCACAAGCCATTTTGAAATATATTTTCCCTCCGTAAAAAATTGGACCTCTGTCTCTCGAACATTAGCAATGTTCGATTTTACAACCTTTACAATTCCATCATTTGAAATAAATTACCTCTATAGCTCGAAGAAAAATAATTACCGACTTAAGGGATTTGCCGACAATGCACGTTATTGTTTCTTAGAAAACAATGTACGAGTTTACAGCAAATAGAATAACCAATTCTATGAAATAGCAACTCGGAATAAAAAGAATTTTCTCCTCTTTATAGCTTAATGCTATAGATAGAGAACGATCGAATTGTCTAAAGCAAAAAAAAATAATAAAATAAAAAAATAAGTAAATAACTGACTTTTTTAATACATAATGTTTTTAATTTTAAGGTTGTTTCGGAATTATTTTGATTTTTTATTGTAGTAGATAATATAACTTTTAAGTTGCAAATAAACATGTTTATTACCTCTGTAACTTGAATTTTTATTTATTTTACCTCTCTAACTCAAAATAAGTTGAAAGAATGTGGACCTCTACAAGTCGAATATTTCCTTACAAAATCCACGTAAGTCGAAAACTCTATAACTGGAATTATTTGGCGTCTCCCTTGAAGTTCGACTTACAGAGATTCTACTGTATTTAATAAAATGTTAATGTTTAATTATATATATATATATATATTTAGCAAGTTAATTATTTATATAATTATTATATCTATATATATATATATATATATATAATTAAATCTGTCAGTGCGTTGTGTTTATTCGCTTGATGAAACTTACAGAGTTAAATTATATATTTTTTTTTTTTTAATTTTGTATCTAACACTAAAATTTTGAAATACGTATGAATATATACATTAAACTCACTGTGTTTCTTCCTACTATTTGGTTCGGGGCAGGATTGAAAAAAGATTATTGGAGAGTTGATTCCAGCTGTTGAATAGTCACGAGGCTGAGATTTTTTGGATTGATGATACCTGTGGAAGATTAAGAGACCTGACTTTGGACCAGGAGCGATGGAGACCGCCGAGGATGAGTGATGGAGGAGAATGGAGCGTGCTGAGACGATCGACTACTCCGTTCGGGCAAGTGCACTAGGAGCGAGTAATGCAGAACTTATGGATACAACGAGTGCGTCAATACCCTCGGAGCTGCTGGCCTCGCCTATATTTCACGAAAAGCTATCTGAAGAAGAACACTGTGCACGCATATCAACTGTGACCAAGAAGAAAGACCTTGCACAGAATCTCTACGATGCATATGCTGCAACGCTGACTGGATATTCTCCCGATGATGATGATCTTAAAGAGCTGAAGATACGCCATGATAATCTCCAGCTTGCAATGAGGGAGGCAAAGCAAACTTGAGTTTTTGCCCATTGTCATCTTCTAAAAAACATAAAATTATAAACTTCAACTCTCAAACTAAGCGCAATGCTGCCCATCGTAATAATCATGAACATGATAATGACGGTTTTATTATGCCCTCAAAAGCTTATTGCTAAGGTCAATTGTGGTAAAAAAATCCTCAACATTTAGTTGAGACCAAAAATTCTTTTGACAAAATTATTGTAGACGAACAGGAGGAGCAGGACTCTGATGTCACCGCTATAGTTAAGAAAATGCCACCCATTATGGTCAAGCCAACAGAAAATCTAAAAACTATGCTTGCGAAATTTGACAAATTTCTTGAAAGTAAAGTTACCATCAAAATTGCGGGTGAAATGATCAAGATGCTTCCCTTCGGCGAAAATCAGCACAGGGCCTTAAAGGGCTGAAGATACGAAAATCAGCACAGGGCTATAACCAGATATCTAACAGAAAACTCCGTCGAATATTTTGTGATGACGCCTAAATATCAACGCCCTTTAAAGGTCGTTATCAATAATTCTTAATAATAAATAAATAAATACCTTTTAAAGGTCGTTATCGCTCTACATTAAAATTCTGATAATGAAATCAAAGATGAGTTAGTTAATCTAGGCTACTCTGTTGACAAGGTAACCCAGTTAAAAGAGATCTAAAACCAAGCAGCCTCTACCAATCTGGCAGATTACCCTTGCTAGGGAACAAAAAAAGCATGGAAATTTTTAAACTAGAACGATTGCTATACTTTACTGTAAAAGTTGAGAAATTTAACTTACGACCAATGACCCTCAATGTTTTAAATGTAATAATTTTCATCACAATGTTAATAACTGTGGATTTAAACCAAGGTGTCTTAAATGTGGTAAAGAATACTCCCATAAGGAGTGTCCAATTGAAGGGAAGCTTGAGGTGCCAAAATGCATTAATTGCAATGCTACAAGACACTTAGCAGCTTGGAGGGGCTGCCCCAAATTTCAAAGATAAATACTAACTCTAACAGACAGGCTGCCTATTCCAAAGTTATTCCTCTAGACAAGTTACCCCAAACATCAGTTTTGCTTCCATGCTTAAAAACAACGTAAACGCAACTGCAGCTGTAGCTCCTTCAACTTTTTTAAATCAAAACCAACCAAGTTCACTACCTGGCATTGAAGATCTCAACTTATTCCAAAAATGCGGTTATATTAATGAAAGAATTTATTTCCTTTCACCGATATCAAAAATCTTCCAAATTTAATCAATCAAATTAATTCTACCAACAATAAAGCTGACAAGCTATAAATCTTTGCCAACTGTATATGCTCCAAACCATCTAACAATGCCACGTAGTGACTATATTGTTTACAGGACTTGGTAGTCGAAACGTTTTCGTTTCCCCTCCCCCAGGCTCTGCTCTTCTTCTATCGTTCACTTGCAACTGACTTTGTACGATTCGCAGATTTCCCCGTCATTACCAGTTCATCCTCTCTTAACAAACTGCTCTTAAACGTTTTTGTTATTTTTAACTTGTACTCCTTTTTGAATTAGATTAACCTATTGAAAGCATTTTTATTTTTAAGTTCTCTTTCAAACTACGTTCAGTTTGTAATTCTTCAAAAGTCCTCTTTTTACTTTATTATTTTAATTATTAAATTATAATTAATAACTATTAAATACCTTATTGAAAAGAAGAAAAAAACTTCTTCTCTCCATATATTATTATCTCTATTTTAATTTTTTTATTTTTTAATGCAATGTGCTTAAAGATAAAGTAACTTCCCTCTCATATGCAAAGAAGGAGTTAGCGGTTACCCATACCAAGGAGCTTCGTCAACCTACAAATCGTCGTGTTTCTTCCTACCAGTATCTCTTTTTTCCATTTACTTGAAATCTGTCTTAATGGGCAGATTATGTTTAAAGTGAGATGATTTCATAACAAGGCCGTCGCCTTCAGCCACCAAGGGGCGGGGGTGTTGAACTGTACCATCTGCGCTCACAGTACTGCGTTCGCCGGGAGACCCCTTCTGAATGGCGAGAGCTCTTGTTAGAAAGATGAACAATAAAAGTTTCGGTTTCCCACAGTATGGAAACTGGTAATCATTTGATAAGTGATCCACATGGGAAAAGTTTCAGGAAACCTGGTTTGTTGAAACAACTGTAAAATTTTTAAGCTTGTACAATAGGTCAATTATTTATTATTCAATATTAACACAATTTAATTCTAAAATTTATAATTTATATAATTTGAATTTTGTCGTATTCAAAATGTTTCTAGCTTAAAATATGAAAATGCGTGTAAAATATGCGTGATAAAAGCAAAACATATGAAAAAATTCATATCTTTAGCCTTATTATTTTT